>JAECUM010008284.1:0-103099 GCA_016617855.1 Megalonaias nervosa | reverse complement strand
AGTTTTCATTATTAAGGCAAAAACTTCTTTTTCAGCCTTCGTAGGAACCTTTAATTTTCAAAAATAAGGTCTCTACAAAGTTGTAGGGTTCACCCTCTCTGCTGCTAGAACCGAGGGGTTAGAGACCCAAACGAAGTAACTGAGTTACATACACCGAAAATCGAGGAACTGTTTGCCAATGTATATCGATCTGGTAAGTAGTGTATTGGCACGATCGTGTAACCTAAGATGATAACTTAACATGTGAGCGCCCACGGCGGGAGGCTCACAAATGGTTCGCGCAATTCATGCACTCACGTGAGATTTGAAGGTAAAGTCATGGGGTATAGTAGTCTTTGATCTATAACAATAATAAAAATCCCGAAGTCCCAAAATCGGGTAAAATACATTTTGATGGATAGACTTATCTGCATCATAAAATGTTTCAATATTGATAAAAATTCAAATTGGTACCTCTGTGACGTCACAGAGACGCTGTCAATGTCATCACGTCATGCAAATAAATGGTAGTGAAACGCTGTAAACGAAATTTTATACAAAGATAAACCCTTTGGACGATATTTAACACAGAGCGCATTCATAGCCCATTTCAATATTTTGTGAGGTGCAAGTATTTATGTATAATGTGTTTAAAATAAAGATTTTTGCTCTTTATTGCTCTTCTGAAGGTCATCCAAGGACAAAAGCAACAGAAAGTAATACATTTCTAAAGCAAACTTGTAAAATAATATGATCTTTAAATCGAAATTAGGTCAAGAAATATGAAGGTATATAGTACATGCTTTGTGCTATTTCATTCTATGTCAACGGAGATACGGTTAGTTTAAATCAAACTGTGGAGAATAATCCTAATCTATGTGAAATGTCGATTCTGTTCAGTATATAGATAAGTAAACAAGTAGATACTCAGGATTTCTCTATTTGAAAAGCTGATTTTGCCACAAAAATTAAGCTCGTGTAGTCATAGTATATTCGATATCTGTTTGAGTCTGCGAAGATGTGACATATACACGTATGTAACTCTTGCAAGCTATATTTTGGAATCAAAATGATGTGATTTTGTTGAGTTGCGAACTTGTTAGAATCATATTACATAATGCCTGTAGAGAACGTCCAGACAGTGATATTGAGCTGCATTTCTACTGATTAGACCTTCGGTGGAGAGCAATTTATCAAGAGAGATGATCGATACGTACTTAACTGAAGCGCACTGAATGCCATTAAAGAGAAAGGAGCAGCAGTTGCTGTACACGATACCAAATGGGTATGATCTGAGCAGGACTCATTATTATAGAAAGACTTGCCTTTGAAAGCAAATAAAAGCACGATTTTTGTTTTTAGTCCTTGGCGGAATAGATCTGCATATATAATATAATTAGTCCGTATTTGGGCCAGAGTTAACAAGCTTTTCATACTTGGGTACAAGGTTCGCAAAGCCAATAGACAGCTTTTTTTTAAGAAAAGTAAATAAAATGAAAACATATTTACACATTTAGAATTATATCCATAGAGAGTGAGGTGTACTTATATCCATGGAGACTGAAATGAAACGACAAAACTTCATGATTGGTTTATAATATAAAAACAGGTAACTTCATATGCAGTTAAAATATATCACCCCATTCCCAACACCGCCATGGATTAAAATGATATAGTATGGGTAATAAAGCCTTGATAGCTAAACACTGTAAGACTAGGAGAATGTTTTGCTTGTATTCATCGCTTTAAAGCAAAATAAAGCATTGACAACGATGACCTCGATACATAAAACTAGTCCAAACATAAAGCAAGATGTCTAGTCGGGTTGGGGGGTGGGGGGTGAGTGCATTTAACTGATAGACGTGACCACAAGTTGGAATATTGTATCAATATAACCTTGGTACTGTGGTTCTGATATAATTATTGGAAAGTCCACTTGTACTGCTGTCCAATTATTCATTAGACATCTTTGATATCTGTCCAAAATTCCATGCACTCGTCTGTGCATTTTGCTGCTAAGAATTGCAAATGGGTCAAATACTTAATAAACTGCGACCTGAGGAATCAGTTTAGTTGCATTTCCTTCTATAACATCGTTGGGATCAAGATGACGGACAACAAGTTTAGAGTTCCATGAGCTCTGTCGTTGATGTTTTTTAAACAGAATGCGAATGAATGCATGGATATACAAGCTCTTTTCGGAATCGGAATTTCATATCTTCTGATTAATGACTATAATATTTGTGACCTAAAAGATTTGTTTACTTGCCATTCCCGATCAATTCTTTCTGGAGACCATTCGGCGCAAGTAAACAGCAAAATGATCCACATACTCCGATTGTGATAATCGAGTTAGGTGAACTCGGTACGCTATACGCTGTAAACGAAATCCATGTACACATTTGTTCTTACATATTTCATTGGCATTAGGAATAGACAATCCGTGACATCCATAATGTTTCTTGAAATTAACTGGTTTTAAAATTTATCCGAATGGAACCTGTCTGAGAGGGTCTCATAAACTTTCAGACTAATGTCGATGAAAACATGTTAAATATAAAGCTACAACCAGAGTGACGGTCGTATTGTTCACAGTTCTGCGAACTATTATTTCTTATTCCCATACATTTCATTGAAAAGTGTACTGCTCTAATTGGAAAGCGATTGGTTGGTTTGATTTAGCTGTCTGGATAGCAGTTTGACTCGAATTTTCTTAGTCTCGGCCCTATCAAATCCTCCTGTCCGATGATTTTCATGATATTGCTTTGCTATCTGATGTCGTTACTTCACCATTTTTTCTTAACAGTAATCATCTTTGGTACTGATATGCACCCACGTTTTTGTTTTTACAGTTGATCTGTGCCTATCCTTAAAACTGAGTATATTATAAACCACCGGAGTAAAGAAAATCACAAATTATTCAGCTGAACTACTTTTTCCATTAATAACGATTTAAGTACAATATTTAATACTTACTATAATCAGGTTTACTAAAATGTTCGCATTGCAGGTACGGATAGTGTTTCAAAGAAATGTTAATGGAGACAGTTCGGCTTAATGGAGACAGTTCGGCCATTTCCTTGTTCGAAATTGCAATCTCCTTTACTTAGTAATTCAGCTTATTATGGGCATTTACATGTTTCAACATTAATAGTAAATTATGGTGGACTGTTTGGGTTTATATTAAAAACATCGTATCATTTGCTTAGTCGAAGCTGCGAAAGAACGATGAAGATATACAAGAGATGTTATCATCATTATCCTCATTATCATCAGTCCCGACGTCTGGTATACCATTGGGGCACCGCACAAGACTAAACAACCAGCTTCCTCCATTCCTCTCAATTTTCCGTCTTTCTCAGGGAGATGTTATAGATCACATATATCTATTTTCTTCAGTCATATTTTTTACAAGGTATAGACGATCAAATTAATATTGTTTCACCAGTCTCACGGATTTTATTATCATTTCAACGTATTGACTCAAGAAGATGCTGTGGACTAGTACAAGGTATTCTTACCTATCTAACCCTGATATGAACTATTTATATCTGATATCTACTAAGAGAGGAACCTTGTAGTGTGTTTCTTTATCAGGATATACGACCTGATAGTTAGTTATCTCTTGGTCATATATACATGAGAAGTCCTTCACGCCGAAAGTAAAAAAGAGTGCTGCTAGTACGAAAAACTACTGGCAAGGCAAAAAGGGTTACAAGATTGTGTGAATTCAGGATTCAATGATCGTACATGTTTTAGAGTCCATACAATTGTATTAATTTAATAATTACAAAGATTAACGACATTCTATTTAGGGAAAATGAGAAAATTTGGATTCATGTCGCCTCTCATTTTTGCAATTTTGCCGTTCGCGTGTGGTTTCTATATAGACGGTTGCCCGCTGTACGGATGTCGACCAAGTGGTACATTTGCATATCAGCTCAATGTGCCTACCAACGCTTCAGTAGCATGGGTTAGCAACTTTTTTGTCGGACCGCTACCCAAAGGGCAGGGGTGTGTAGGTAATCTGGAAAACTTGGTGTGCCAGTCCAATGGCCCCGGACCAATGGACGTGTAAGCATCTCTCTCTCTCTCTCATAACGTTGGAAAAAAAACCCGGCATTTTTTAACTTTATTTTTGAGTGGTCAAGCCGGTAAATTATTCTTTATACTTTGTGAAAATGTAGCAAGTACCTATTTACTAATTCTCAATTAACGTACAACTAATTGCTGGTCGATGGTTTTGAAATCTGATGATGATGATGATGATGATGATGATGATGATGATGATATAGTAATTAAAGTAGTCCTATTAGTTGCATTAGCGTTGTTCCTGTTGCTGCTAATGTTGTTCTTGTTCATGATATAGTAGTAGTAACGTATTCGTTTGTTTGTTTTTTCTTTCGTCCATTCATTCATCCAATGATTTACAGTGGTTTAAAAATTTATGTTTTCAGAGGTTACGTTGCCATTGATGCCGACGGGGGTTTTCAATTGTGGCGTAACGGATACCTTCGTTTTCCCACCCTCCCCGTGATGGACAGCAACGGTGACGTCTTCGGTACGGACGGAGAGTCGCTGACGTTAAACGACGCTGACGGCCATCTCGAGCCTGTTATTTATTTGAAACCAACAATGCGTCCAGTCTTTAAGTAAGTCAGTATGTATAATTATGTTTCATACCCTCATGTGAGTGTGCTTTTGAGTTTGATTTATGCAACTGTGTGCATTTACAACAGGGTTATGAATTTTTATGTGCCATAGCATAGCAATGTATTGCGTTTGAAAATAGTGTAACAGCAGATTGAAGGCATTTAACAGTCAAAGGAGAGAGAGCAAAAACGAATGACAAGCATTACTAAAACGCAAAAAAAAGATCCGTCAATTTCATGAACTGTGAAAATTAGTTTTATATTTCGATCTGAGCATATTCTTTGGTACGATGAAAAGTTCTATTGACGAACAATTTACATATATTCCTTGATTTAATATATAGGTCAGTCGTGAAAGCCCCCACGGAAAACCAACAGAAACACAAACACAAAAGCGTTATGTTTTGTTCCATCCCAAGCCTTTATTATTTACTGCTGTAGACTCCAGTAATATAACACACCAACACAGTGTTCATTAGGCTGAAATGCTGAAATCAAAAGGAAAACAACAGAGGAGTCTGAATGAATTTCAAAGTCATTTATCTCCCATATAGTATTTTGTACAAATAAACTCGCTTGTTTTCTTCTTGTTAGATTTATCGACTTAAACACCTATTTCAACGAAAATAAAAAAGAAACTACCTAGAGTTGTCAACAGCAAGTCACATGTTTAAAGATCTTGTCTGTATTTGTTAACAATATCAGCAGTTATTTCGCGTTACGCTAAACCAATTTTTTTTGAGCATGTTAAAAACGCTCACATGCCGCTGTGCGATTGTCTTCAGGTCACTGAGTCCACATGACAACGAGATGCTCTAACTTCCAGTAATCTACATATTCTAAGTTAATTTATTTATAAAGCGTTTGTCATGTTAGACTTTTATTTTCGATGCACCATTTAAAGTCATGGGGCAAACGTACGATGCCAGTTATCAATAGTGTGGTATAACTTGGATGAAATAATAGGCAAGCACAGTATAAGAAAGATTCCAAAGGCAACGCTTCAGTTTTAGAGAGCAATTTTCATCTTTTCTGAGATTACCAGGTAAGGGACGATTGATCCAACATAGACACTGACAACTTACCGCCAACGAAAAGCAATACCTTAGATGTAGAAAAAACGATCAACTTTGGAACCACGATTTGGGCATTGAGAGTTATCCACCACCCCCACCACCCCAAGAAAAAAAAAAAAGTTCAGAAACATAACGGAGAAGTTCATGATTGGTCTATCAAAACCGAATCTTTACAGTGAACCCCTTTTCGATTTGTACAGCACATACATTTATGCACAAATCCACGAGACCTTTGGTCGATTGGATAGAGAAAATATATCCATTGCTTGAAATGTTTTCCTCAAGGGATCAATCAAACCCCATGTGTTTGTAAGGTTCGTATCTTTTTCCTTTGTTTCCTTATTGACTTTGATTCCAGCTGTTTTCTTCTGTTTGTTTGTTTCTGTATACTGCTGCATAACCGGAATTCCAATAATAACACAGCTTAAGGACATTAAAGGACCCATTAATTTTTGTTGTCTTTTTATTGAAAGTAATGCATTCACTTTAACTCAAACGATATACTGTACATTTCCTCCTAATGAGACTTATTTATTTATAATGAAAAGTTTTAAATGCCATGTGATGGTTGTTTTCTTTCAGTATGGAGATTGCTGATGAGGACTTTCTGTTGATGGTATCAGAGCAGGGTGATATTGCAGTGAGGCAAACAGGTAGGTAGATGGGTGTACACTGAGTTCATTAATTTGTGTGAGCAACAATTTTCTTGGAACGTGTTATTGCAGCAAAACGGCATATCACTAATAAGTGATGCAGAAACTTTCGACATGAATGGTTCATTATCATCCAAAACACAATTTTAGATTGAGGTTTGACCCAACAAATGTATTGCTTTCAACACATGGCCATTATATTAACCTCTTAGAACTTAGAATTACGCTGCTGGTACTGCTGACGATTATCCCTGAATCACAACATTTCCGTCATCAGTAAGTCCTCGACTCAGCATGTTTTTGGTACAAACACCACAAAATATTCAGTCTCATACCAGCACTTCCAAATATCAATTTGGCACATCAGTCAGGAATCAAGTTTCAGATAAGACTGATCCGAAATCCCTATCTCTTTCTAAGTACACCTATTGCAAGAAGAAAGGGCACGCTATTTCCGATTGCTACAGATTAAAAAATAAGCAATGGTGTCAAGACAGAGATATTTCAAATGCTGTTAATTCTAAGTTCTAAGAGGTTAATGTAATGGCCATGTGTTGAAAGCAATACATTTGTTGGGACCATCCTCAATCTAAGTTTGTTATGGATAATAATGAACCATTCATATCGAAAGCTTCTGTGTCACTTATTAGTTGATTTTGCCAATCCTACTCCTGTTTAAGTGGAAAGATTCTCAGAGTCATTTATCACCAGTTACTGTTTCTTTTTCTGAGAAGTCTTCTTTAGTGAACGTGTTCCTATTCAATGTGCTAAGTGCGGCTTTTTTAATGTTCCTCTCCATTGTGTACATTTGTCATCAGTCGTAGTCTTAGGACCCGTGATAGTCGGAACAGTGATTTATTTGCCTGTCAAGGGTATTCACTTATTAATAGGGCGATAACGAAGCTAGAGATAAGGTTGCCATTAATGCACTTGAAACTGACAAGCCTTGCTTGGATAAAAAATCAATTCTGTTTTTAAAAAATCCCTGATTTACAAACAGCTTGTGCAGTTCGTAGAGCTATGACAAAAAAGCTCTTAGGGGTGATGCTGATAATGAAATTATTCCGTTTGTAGATACATATGTTAGTCAGGGCATATATTGGTATTAATCATTGTTATGCTCCTTTTACTATTAATTCTCCTCATTCTAATCAGGGTGACAAACTACAATCACTCATTGTCGAACACGTAAAATATCTTGAGATCCCTTGTTTGTTTCTGAGGACTATTAGCAAAACGGAAGCCACAAAAGTACCTGTTAAAAACGGGGTCCTTATGAGAACATAGAGGCCAGCTGCGGTTTCCACTGTTGAAGAGTGGTCAGTAAACTATTAAGTTCTTGTTTCTAAGTTGTATAGCCAGGAAATACTTAGTCTAGCCCAAGAAACTCCTTTGTTTGGTCATTTATCTCAAGTTCTTGAATTATTTTTATTGGTCGAAAACTAAACGTGACGTTTATAAATATGGTAGATTTTGTCACGCTTATCAAAAGGTAGAAAACCCGATCAGAAGATACCTAAGGTTTGTCTGCAACCTATTCCTGCATTTAAGGAACCATTTAGCATAATAATGGTAGACTGTGTATGTCCATATCTAAGACCAGATTAAAAGTGATATTCAATTAAAGCAGAAATAAAAAAGGAAATGTGTTTTCAGCCTGGTGATAAGGTTCTGGTTCTCTTGCCCATACCTCAAAATCCTCTTCAGACTAAGTACTATGGTCCTTATACAAAGCAAGTGACTTACATTATATCATTAATACTCCTGGGAGGCGAGATCAGAAACAAATTTGACATATAAATATGTGAAAGGAATATGTTCACAGAGATAGCTGTATTAATCATGCAATCAATTTAGTTGTAACTGTCCCACTCAGTGAGGATTTAAGTGATGGAAAACAATAAGACTGTAGAGACTTTGGTGTATCCAGTCTTCGGAACTCAGAAATATTTAAAAAAGTGGACCAGAAACTTTCACATCTACAGCCACAAGAAAAGAGTGAACTAAAACTATTAATTGAATAAGAGCGCATGTTTCCAGATCATCCAACATGAGCAAATATAATCTACTATGACGTTGACCATATATTCTTGTGCCGTAACCAGATAATACTTTCAGAATGTGCACTGACTATAGAAAAGCGAAACGTGTGACCAAAAGAGATTCAATTTCTGTAGCCAGGAATCGACACAATTAGACATGCAAAATATATCACTAAGTTGTATCTTTTGAAAGAATTCTGGCAAATTCCACTGTCGGAAAGAGCAAAGGACATTTCGGCATTCGTAGCTCAAGATAGATTTTATAAATATAAAGCAATGTCGTCTGGGATGAAGGTTTCGCCTTCTACTTTTCCAACGTTTAATGAACATGGTTCCATTTGGTCTAGATAATTGTAACGCTTACATCGATGAAGTCATCATCTACAACGACACCAGGAAAGGTCACTTGGAGACATTCGGAAATTCTTTGAAAGACTCACTGATGTAAATTTGACAATTAAATTAGGTAAAGTTAATTTTGCCGTGCTTTTCGTACTATTGTTAGAACATATTGTGTGAAACTGTCTAGACAGACCTATATAAGTTAAGGTTAAGACTATCCCTGAATTTCCTCTTTCTATCAGTAAAGAGCAACTGATGCGATTTTTGGGTATGGTTGGATATTATAGGAAGTTTTGGACCAATGTTTCGATAATTGCTGAACCACTGACAAATTACCTGAGAATGTTACATTTCTTTCAACAATGACAGGAGGCTTTTGAGGATTTAAAGGCCATATTTAAGAGTGCATTAGTGCTTTCAGCTCCAAATTTCAGTCAATCATGTAAAATGTCTGTTGATGCAAATGATATTGGGTTGGGTGTAGTATTGATTAAAGAAGAGAAAAATGCGGAAGATCATCCAGTGTGCTGTTTTTTACAAACAAAATAAACAGCAGAGGCCTTATTCCACAATTAGGAAGAAATGTTTGGGTTTGATATTTTCCTTTGAAACATTTTGAAGTGTATACTAGTTCAACTCCTTCCACGATTATTGTATTTAGTGATCACAAGCACCTTCTTTCATTGGCAAGATGAACAATAAAAATCAGAGATTACTAAGTTTGAGTTTGATGTTGTTGAAATACAACATTGGCATCAAGCACATGAAGATAGAAGTATCATAGTGCTTCACGTATATTGTCATTCCTAAGAGTTGATCTTTTGTAATCTTAATGACACGTAGAATTGATGAATAGTTAAAAGAAAGCTTTAGTGTATATATCTTGTCTTTTTATAAGGGGAGGTGTTATGTATATTTAATTGCATTATTGTTTGGCTTCTCTTAATGATTATATGCTATATACATTTGTATTTTGTACTTGACCTTGCTCAAAATAAAGTTCATAGTGTACCTGACGTGATTTAAGTCACAATACTGTGAGTTATTGTTCTGTGTTATTGTTATTGTGACAACTTTGTGTTCTAGGGAAATGAATTATTTATTAATTTTACAAACTTGTTGGATTTCTTTCCTTTCTGTTACTTTAAGACCGTAGAGTCGTGACATGATATTGTCATGTGTAAGCGTTTGATGATTTGAGATGGGAAGAATTCTATTCTGTGTATTAGATATCTGGGCCGTGTTTGGTTGTCTGTGGCAGGAAATACCGATCTATTCTTCGATGATCATACTGATAAATCATACAAATGTGAAGCTAGAAAAACGATGCATGAAATTAGAGTCTCGTGAATATGTGGTCGATAGCTGAATAATAAAAGAATTACATGAGCTATTAGTGCGTTTAAGAGCCCTTCAAGCTGACAACGACTGTTGTCTTGAGGTCCCAGGAAAATGGGAAAAAGCAACCTGAAGTCACTTACGCAGGTGTTGCTTGTTTCTCATCTGTAGCGACGTGTTGTTAGACCCTCTTGAATGTAGCAATATGACTTGTGGATCATTGAACATCTTTTCAAACATCACACAAGGATGAAGTGTTAATATTGCGAAAGATAAAACTCACCAAAAGGTATTTAAAAACAAAATATATAATTAGTTCTCCATTAGTTTAACACGACACTTTTCACCTTTTATAACTATAACATTTCAGACGCTGATTTCACACTTTAAGAGAGAGAGAGAGAGAGAGAGAGAGAGAGAGAGAGAGAGAGAGAGAGCATGCTTGTATTATTCAAGAGTTTTGCCAATAACATCCAAAATAATACAGTTCCAGTATGTCAAATGACCAAACTGTGTAAATGTCCACACAATTAGCACTATGCCTATCACCATTTTTGTTCCTACCACTACCAAACGCTTTTGAATAATAGGCATAACTCGAATGTCTTTCTCAGGCCATGTGTTAATTCGCAGATTAGTAACCGAGTAATGGAAAACACTGAACTTATCACATAATGCTTTGAATTATATTGTAGCTTATAGGTCCATCATCAATAACATGCCAAAACGCCCTTCTGAAATTTGAATATTACTTGGAAGGCTAAATTTGAAGAAAGCAATCCAACACACTAAGAAGGATGATAAACAACTCTTTCTCCTCTCTCTCTCTCTCTCTCTCTCTCTCTCTCTCTCTCTCTCTCTCTCCTGAACGCGTGTGTAGGTGTGTGTGTGTTTCTGTCAGTTAACATCTTTAACTTCAGTTCTTTTATGTGTGTACTTCTTGTTTAGATGGAATCCCGGTTTCTTTGATATTTTTGAACGGGACAGTAGAAGGTGTAAATGGCACATTCAAACCTGTTGCGACACCTGCAGTCAACGGAAGTAGAGCGTACATCTTGACCCAGTTTGTATCAGACGTAGGTCAAGAGGTCAAGGTAAGCACAGATTCGGTATTTCATTATTTTCCTTTGGTAGTGTTTCTGATACTTTCCCATGTTTTCCTTCAGGTTGTCATTCTGTATTGCATCATTCCAAAAGGCTGAGACGACTCAATCTACAATATTTGTATTTAAGAGTTGCATAAAAAGTAGAATGTTAATCATTTGTTTCCCCATAATAACCTTGTTTTGCTTGATATGATACTGCATGAGCTTAAATGGATTCTGCGAAAGTGATCAGCAGAGTTGAACGTTTGCGCAAGTAATTAGCAGATCCATTATTCAGGAATGTTTAACATTTTTAGTCTTATGAAAATAATTATAGGTAAATCTCCTATGTTGTAAAAATACAACAGCATTCGAAGCTTCCTGGAACATATCAAATTTTCTGATCTGTATCATTTAAGAAGATTTAAAATCGACATTTGAAATCCGATATCCCTTCGTTGGAAAGGAACAACCTATGTTTCGCGAAAACAATGAAGATATTTATGGATTATTACCCTTTAAAAGAGCAAACAAATTACCAGAATCTGATAGTGATATTTCAGAGCTGGACCATCGAATATTGTCTTAAAGTTTTGTTTCATGATCTGTCAGAATATGGAAACCCAAGTTATCATTTTGCACAACATAGATAGTGACTCAAAGGGCCCAAGTTATCATTTTACACAACATCGATAGTGACTCAAAGGGCCCAAGTTATCATTTTACACAACATAGATAGTGACTCAAAGGGCCCAAGTTATCATTTTACACAACATAGATAGTGACTCAAAGGGCCCAAGTTATCATTTTACACAACATAGATAGTGACTCAAGGGGCCCAAGTTATCATTTTACACAACATAGATAGTGACTCAAAGGGCCCAAGTTATCATTTTACACAACATAGATAGTGACTCAAAGGGCCCAAATTAAAGTAAGACTCTACAGTTTCATATTTATAAGCATTCCCTAGGTTTACGTCATTGCTTATGCTGGACATTTAGAAAGAGCTTATATCTCTTGCACATAGTTAAAAGAACATTTAATTTCCTTTATTTGGGTGTTATAATTAATAGGTATAGTTTGGATTATAGAGGATACACCTTGGCTTTACTTCCGAGGTGCGTCATCAAAACACTCTTAGCACCGCTTAGTTATTTTAACGTTATGTACTCTAGGGGTAAATTGTAAAGAAAAAACCGATTACCGTTTTATGTTTTATATGTTTTGTAATTCATTTATTGCACTTTCAATAGCTCGTATTGTCTAGTCTGGCAAAATGTATTATCCTCATTTTAATACCTGCTAAAGATAGCGTACTTTATATTCAGTCAGGCTGACTGCCCGAGCACATGGTAGCAGGAAATTTTGTTCGCTGTATGCTTTGATCCTATACAGTTTCCACAAGCTCAATATAAAAAGAAAGTTCAGCCACAGTACGTGAACATTTTACAGAGGTATGCCAGCATTCAATCAGTTGTGAATATTGCAAGTGCAAACTTCACCTTACTCCCGTAGCTCTTTCAAAAACATAATATTTGTAGAGCGAACCCTAAATGCCGCTTCCAGTAAAAGCACAAGAAGTTTCAGTTCGTACCATCGAGGGTCAGATGCTATATGTGTGTCCCAAATCTGTCGTGCATGCTATCAAAGAGAGAGAGAGAGAGAGAGAGAGAGAGAGAGAGAGAGAGAGAGTCATATATTGCTGTAGAAGTTTAAAAGCTGTACGAGCAACTGGTTTTGAAACTGAAGACGTGACACATGCTTAATTTATTTCATCAACGACTTCACTTTCATTGAACTGACTACATGTTTGAGAAAAGAAGCAACAGATAAATTTGGTAAACAGTTTTGCTCACAAATGATTGACAGTTTAGTATTAAGGGCAAAAAGAACATTTACAATAATATGAAGAGAGCATCGAGTTATATGACACTAGTGACTATCGTAAGAACATGTTTAAGCGATACATCAGGTTAGCAAGAATATTCCTGGACTTTTCACATGTTATCTATGTCCTAATCGGAGAGTTTTGTGGGATAAGGTCCCGACTATATTTGTTTAATACATAAAGATGAACAGAAAGTTTGTGAAAGAATACAGAAATGAGCTATCACAAAGAATTTAGAATTCGAAATGTACTGAAAACGTCACTTTTAACATATGTCATTATCCACAGACGACTGTTACAGTTGTTGTGGGTTTAATACCATTTTTCAACACATGATAGGATATACAATGTCGGCCAGCATAACTGGTGGAGGAAGAAGCTGAGAAAATCACGGTAAGAACCGTCAACCTACGGGAAACTACTGCCAAACATTCTAATATACCCACATTGGCCGCGCCCAAGAGCAACAGATGAATTTACTTACAGCGTATCATTATGCATAGAATTAAAATGAGTTTTACGATGCTAAATATTATTAAGCTGATACAATAATTATTTGGTTCCAAGAGCTCATCATTACTTTTTAATGATAGGAAGCTGTTGACACCTTTTATGTTTTGTTTTTTCTTTCACGTATCTTCAATGCGACTTTCATTTCGTTCGGAATAGCAAGGATCTCATCAAACACTATTTCCTTTGCTTTTGGATATTGCTATAGAAAACTGATGCTTTCTCTAAACTCATTGATCACAGTTGTACTTTTGCATGTTAATCCCTCGCTGATATAATAAATGCAGTTACTTACAAATTAACTTAGCAACATTAATTGTACAACTTTCTTTTACATGCTATCAGTGTTGCCAAAGTTGAGTGGAAAAAAAGCCTTTGTACTTTGGCATATATCAACAAGTTATCTAACTTATCCTATTTATTCTCATGGTCAAACGCAATCACTTTGCCAGCTTTTATTAACAACTTTGTACGGTAAGTCTTTTGCATACAAAAGCTGGATGTATGATAATCAAGTATTCGGAAAAAGATTTTAATTTAGTTTGTGAGATTTAATACAATGCTATCAATGTTGACCTCCGCAGCAAATTATCATGTTTTGAAGTTCATTAAATACAGTAAGAAGTCATTAAAACTACGGTATTCATTATCGCCTGGAACACAATTGCTTTCAGTCGAATGTTTTGGATGTTAGTCTCAACATCCGGCATGACATAAATATACATTTTTTGAGCATTTGCATTTCTCGTTATATTGGTTGGATGTGGATAAATTGTTGGACGTTGGATAATTTAAACTGACGACCGCTACCATGCAATTTCTTATCATGTGTACTTCTCAAATCAATTCAAATACAACTCTTGTCAGTATAATGGTTTTTAACACTTATATTACTAACTGGCATTGACTTTTATTATCCATCAAAGAAATACTTCGCGTTTTTATTCCTTCAGACTGTTACATATGGATACAGTGGTCAAAGATCTGCTAGTATCTGAAAGTCAAGTTTTATTCTAAACGTCTTTTGATGCACTATAACTGTGCAAAATCAGTACCAGAATATTGAGAATTTCCTAACCATGATCTCAATTTTTTCAGTTTGATCATTAATGATTAGTTGTTCAATCCTTTTAGGTCTAACAGAAATACTTAGCAACCAATATTTTGTCCCGAAAAGATTATGACCATTTAACATGAAAAGATCATCTTTTCCGTATAATAAAGTGATATGTTTTACCAGCATTACGCCCACAGTGTGTACTATTGCATTGACAACATTTCCGTTCATTTTCCTTTCAAATGGGAAGAAGACACTATCAGGTAAAATCAGTATATTTGGAATTAGCTTTGGTATCACTGTCCCTGAAGTTTGTTCAGATAAGGGACATACCCATTATAAGTGCAATAAGTGCAGTTAATACCTATTCAAATCTTACTTAATAATCATAAAAAATAGAAATAATGAAGTCGTAGCTCTTTTGGTTTTCAAGTTTTGCACTATGATCAATCACATACGGAGAAAAAGTATTGTCCAGGCTGTTTGAGTAAAAAAAAGTTAAGGTGTCCTTGATCTGTTTAATTGAAATGTCTAGTTTTTACAGGTGTTCTTCTGTCTTGTTCAGTACTATTAGGACTGGATAATAATAATAATAATAATAATAATACTGTTGTTGTTGTTGGTTTTAACGCAATTTTCAGCACAAGCTAGGATATACATGGCAGCCAGTATAAATGGTGGAGGAAGAAACCGGGAAAAACCCCGGAAAGAACCATTGACCCATGAGAAGCTACTGACAAGCTTTCTCATATACCCATATTGGCCGAACCCGAGACTCGAGCCCACGCAGACAGAGGTGAGATGGCAATGATCCGTATTGGTGAGCGCTTTAGTAGTAGTAGTAGTAGTAGTAGTAGTAGTAGTTAGTTATCTGTAGTTCATCCAATGATGATTGTTGCCCAGCAATATTAATGTGCTCTAAACAACATAGCCTTTGGATGAAGTTTACGAAACTACGCAAGAAATTGTAAGCGTTTTGTATGCGTCATTACCCCTCAGAAACATGGCTTGCCCTATAGGAAGTACACCATTTCTATTCTGCTGTATTTAAGAATGAAACATTTGGATACTGCCTCATTTTTATCTTACTGTGAAAAATGCATCTGGATTCCTAATATCAGAAATGATATTTAAGATTATCTTTCAAATCAAAACATATTCTCTTCTAGAAAGTGTATCTGATTATTTTACCATACACAGATTATTCTCCATTTGTGGATCTTTAATGTATGCGAAAGCTTTATTGTTTACCTCTAATCAGGTACATAAACTAAATGACGTTAGATTTATGCTCTGTATATATGTTGACAACATCGATTATATACCTGGCTTGTTTATTTTAATAATATATTACGGTGAAATAACTTTTGTGCGTAATAAGTATTCGGCACAAAGAGATTAAAAACGAGATTCATCTACTTTGTATCTCTAGTGTTTATTTTAATACCATCCAAAGTATTCTATGAGAACTGATTGTAACATTGCTCTCTTGCTTTGCAAAGACTGCAGCGTTTCTGACACTAAAACTTCTGTTCTGCGAAACGTTACGCAAACAAAAGTTAAGGATTTCTTGTCAGCTCGCATCTTGGTGTCTTGTTCTTTTTTCCTGTATCGTTTATCTTTTGTTTCTGCATTCAATTTTCCTGATTGTGTATTTTTTAAACAGTTTTTTGCATCGCTGTTCTCATTGATAAT
The DNA here is from genome assembly GCA_016617855.1 of Megalonaias nervosa. NCBI lineage: Eukaryota > Metazoa > Mollusca > Bivalvia > Unionida > Unionidae > Megalonaias > Megalonaias nervosa. Next base: position 86,779 of record JAECUM010008284.1, on the reverse strand, counting down.
CAAAATAAACTCTTCAAGGTTTATTTCACTTTTCCTACCTCTTATCGCAGATGTGACTACATCATGTATCTTTTTTAAATAAATGGTGTTATATTTTAACTGTTTTAATGCCATTCGTGCTAATACACGGCGAAGGCTAGTTAAACAATTATACCAGTAGTTAGTTCCGATAAACACAATCCATGAGAAACACATGTACCAGCTACAACCCCTTCTATGCCTGCCTCTATCCAATCGAATTCGTACAGTATTTTTTATTTTGTATTTCATTCTCATGCCTTTATTGTCGTCTATATCCTTGATCACATACGTGGTTTTGTTGTTGCCTTGAATGGGCTTCCTTCCAATGCTGGCGCCTTAAGACTTTGATTAGCACACTTATTTTGTGTTCGAGGTCGACTTATTTGTAGTTATGTCGTAAGTAGATAAATAGAAGAAATATGCCACCACAGATGCCATAAGTGGCCATTAACAAGGCTATTGGTCGAATGATCCTCTTATTATGTCGAGATAAATAAATGGATATACCGACTCAGATTATGCAAAGGTTGCCTTATTTCTAGTCTCAAGACGATCTATTTATAAATATATCAACATATCGGAATGAATAAGGTTTCATATTTAAGTGAATAAGTGGCAAGTGGTTGGCAGAAATTTGCCACTATACATACGTGACACAGCAAAAGGATTATCATAATAATCCTTCCTCTCTGCATATGTTTTACACACATTATCTTTCTCTTAGTCATCTGTGTTTTCTTGAACTGCCACAGATTGTTTATCAGCTTTAGAATAGAAAACAAATCGATATCGATGTTAAAATTTAATCATATCGTCAAAGAAACACTGAAGTTAAGTAAATTGTTGTATCCGACGATGCTGGTCATTTTACAACGACACGACTCTGAAAACTGGATATTCAACATACATACATACATACATACACATACATACATACATACATAGTATGAAGGGTGTGCAGGATTTTTTTTCTTCTCAGGATTATGGGAAAATTTCTCCCATATCAATTGATTTGGGAGACGTTTGAGGCCGTTATTTGCGATTGAAGGTTTTAAGGATAAGTTACAAATGTAGAATGTAAATATTTTGTCCAGGAAAAAATATAATGTTGATCGAGTATGTGATTTAAACGACATTTTATAGTGTTATGGCTCGTAATTTCTACTGTTCTGGAGCTTGAAGATAGAAAAATAATTCAGTCCACACATGTACATACAAGACACAGATTTGTGCGTTTGCTTTGGAACGATTACACGCGTTGAAAATAGAGGCAGGTGATCGATAATTTGTATATCCCTATGCTAATTATCTGATGGAACCACAATCATAACCTAATGTGATAACATCGCGAGCTAAATTGTATGTAAGATTATTAGAAATGTTTAAAGCTTAATAAGGGACAGTTGATAAAATTTTGCATTTCAATGAGAATTTTATTACATGGATTTGACAGTCGTTTTCTTCCTTTTTCTTCGCAGCCTAGCATCTTAGAAATGAAACGCCTCTATGCCATAGACATGTACCATAGAATGGCGGAACGTTTGACCGTCGCCTGGTATTTTAACCTCGAGAATCTGAGCCACGCGGACCAAAGAGTAACATTTAGTCCCAAATTAAAGAAAGGGGACCGCCTAGAAAGTACATTGAAAGACGACATAATGGACTATAGTCTTCTCTACGATTATCAAACGGGGACAGTGTTTGTAAGTCTTTCTCCGTCTATGAAATCTACTACCGGTAGAAATGAAGGTCAAAGTACAGGATCTTTTTGGGGCATCAAAGATACAGGAAACAGTGCAGATTTAGTATTTAAGAAATTAATGTCCATTTCATCCATTGCCAAATACGAAGCAAATGACGACAGGTCTGAAAATTGGGACTTCCATGAGCATAAGGGGAATTCCAGGAATGACCTAAAGCACAGCGCAAGTAAAGGCAATTTGTGGGCAGTGGCATCTAGTGAGGTAATTTACGGTTTTAATCCGGCAAATGGAATAATGACTAAAACCATAAACATCACAGAGGCTTTAAATGTTGTAGCCGTTACAATCACCTCTAAGTTAATGGTCGCTCGGCGAAATGACACATCTTCAGACATCCTTATATTCGGTATAGGAGTTTCGGAGAGTTCTTCCGATTTTAGAGAATTTATTGCCTCCTTTGGCGTCAGCGATTTGTCAACCTTAAATTTCTTGGTTGCCTACGATACGTCTACGAGTGTGGATAAGGTAATATGGATGATCCCTACACCTCAAAACACAGAGATCAATGGACAGATAGTGGGAATTCCTAGATCGGCAGCTAAAGACAAGAAGGGTACAAGTCAAGGTTTTATTGATCAGCAAGACCTACTTGTGGCCTTCACACAAATAGAGGGACAATTTTCCATGTTCTTTGCAGTTCATTAAGCACTATATTTCTACAACTTCTCTATTTGACATTGAAACAATAGTGAATTAGATTCACAAAGGTGCTCATGTTTTATCAGGAAGAATATTTGTTATATTTTACAAAGTCAAATCTGTCTCATCTTGCTGTTCTTTTTTCTTTTTCTATGCACTGTGGTCCCTGTGTATTCTAAAGTGGTGTCAAATTTCAAACAAATAAAAAGGCAAGCAAATATTAAAGGTTATAGCATATATATGGATGTATGTTATATTCTTAGAAAGAGTTTAACAAACTAAGAAGACTGCATTGTCATAAACATGGGTCCCCTTCCTTACATTTCGCTAAATCTCTAATCACATACATTTATTCCATATTACGTCACTGCGTCGCTAAATCATTCACTACCTTTTGCCACATTAAACCAGATTTAATATATAAATGCCCATCTTCTGGGATCTTTTCCGATTGAGCAAAACAATAATATGCATGAATAAAGCACGTTATCTATACACTTTTTCATCATCATATTTCAAATTTTTAAGTGGGCGCTATACAGATATTACGTACTTCTGAGGGAGTGACAGATGTAAAGTGGTATTGTTTGCATTTGCAACATGCACAATGGAGAGAATGTTGGCATACCTCTACATATTGTACTTGTTAAAATCGTCTATGATCTAAAGACACAGATAGCGAAAAAGGCTGCCTCCAATTGCTCCGCAAAGCAGCCTGAATTAGTCAAACTTACACTATCTGCAGCAGGTGTTAACATAGAGAAAACGAATCTTGCCAATTAGACAATACCAGCTTCTGAAAGTGCAATGAATGAATTACAAAATATATAAAAGTCAAAAACTTAACGGCTGGTTATTCTTACAATTTACCTTTAAGTACAGGAAGTGAAAATTACCAAGCGGAGCTAGCAGATTTTTACTAGTTCACATCTAAGGTAAGGGCATGCTCTATACTCTGTAACCGAAATTACATGCATGAATCATGCACCAAAAATAAAGAAATCAAAAGTTTCTTAACAATACTTAACCTATAGAATGTTGTTTAAATAGCCAAGATAAAATAAAATTGTTGGAAAATTATTTTTCTTTAAATGTCTAATGCGATATAAATGGCGAAACGGTTGACCGCTACCTTAAAATAAATTGTGCAATTTTTCTTCTTATTTTCATGTTATCATGTTGTAAAGAAATCGCGCAAATAAACTGAAAAAAAAAGAATTTGAAACTTTGAGTTTCATGCGAGAATAATCAATTTACTGTAGATTCTCGTAAGGATATGAAGAATTAAAATCACAAGATCTAAAACGGATGAAAAAGACACATGTTGTCCGTTTTTCCATGTTCCACATGTTCTGATCGATGGATGAAATATAACCGCAGGTCATCATGGGATTACTTGCAAGGGAAATTAACTATTCTCACGACGTGCGACATATGTATAAATAGGATTTAATGGCATGTGAACCCACTACTGGCTACATAGTGGATATGAAAAGGTAAGTTCTAATAATGTAAAATTAAAATCTGAAGAAAACAAATATTTAGGAAGATAAAACCTTCCAAATCAACATATAGAATAAAGTTTCTATCAATAACTACGCTTTCGTAAGGGCATATTTCGAAAGACATTCAAAGCGATATCGTCTTCTGTAACTTAGTGGTATATAAATCTTGTCCACAGGTTGTTTTGTTCCATAGTCAAACTTTTTTGTTATTTTAAAATGTATGCCACCAACTATCTATCAGCAAACATATCTAGTGCAATAGTTAATTAAAGAAGAAAAGACGCTCTCAACAATACAGTCATTATTGTTCCCGTTTGATGAGTGCATTCCTGTCTTAAATAATGTGGTACAAATACCAGTTGAAAATTCATTAGGAAACTAAGCGCAGTAGAATACGTAAAAAAGACAAAAAGTGGAATACTTTAAAAACAGTTAATCTAGATAAAAATAACAAACATAGATCTATTCATATATGAAGAATGCATTCTTAACATCATTAATTTGTTACAAATACAACTGCAACGCCTTAAGAGAAAACAAACAAGGAACAGTAGAATATTGCCAACAATTACCTGTAATATGTAAAGCGGTATAACATTTCAAGAAAAAACGTCCTGGTAAAATAAAAAAAATAAAACAGTAATAGATTTATAAACATATCCACCAGAGATGTGGGGAGTCAAGCAGGTAATTTGTTTTTCTCTGCAGTTGTTTTACTCTGCAGTTCGTAATACTCTTCACTTTCCTAATTATTTCCACCACTCTCTGTGGGCACAGTTAGTATGTATGACCTGTAATGGTACTAACGAGGTCAGCTCTTTTCCTCTCTGTGTTGCGGATCCAACATTTTACATCGTTATGCTGAGAGATGCATCTGATTTGTACAAGTTTCCTGTAATGTGAATGCTAGATGACTGAGCTGGAGAAAATATGAGAATTTCTTGGTAATAATAACACGTGTCATTATTGGAAGCAGAATGGACTGCCTTGCCTTAATGATAAATAGGCCATGAAGGATCGGAGTGATACATATAGCTGTCAGTATTGCTCGACCCCAGTTGGCGGATAAAGTTCGAAGGTTCATTGGTTAGCGTGCTTAAACTGAGACGAGATCAGTGCCGGTTCAAATCTATTCCCGACCATGCCGGAGAAGCAGCCATGGTGTTTTTCTAGCAAGACTCTACTCTGATTTTCTGATGTAACTCCTTGTATATTTATGTGTCGCAATCGACAAACTGAATGATACACAAGAGACTTTACACTAAGGCAAGACGTTCCGACCAAGACAAATTGCAAACACTTGTGTTCTATCTAAGCATTAAAAACATTTATACTTTTTTACTAACGTCTAAGATTGACACAGACGGTTCTTTTCCTAGAAAAATAGTCTAAGATCCTTCATCTGTATCCTCTGTTAGTTTTCATTCCATTTTGGAAAGGAATGACCCTTCCGAAATTACACATTGAACCGCCGTCATTCCTGATGACGATAATCGGAATTATTCCTATATTTCTACCGATGACCTTTGACAGGGTTATTGTTCTTATCTCGTGTGACTGATCTGAAAGAAATACAAAATCTTTGAATAGTATGGACTTAAGGAAATAGAAACAAATTAACTGGATACTGAAGTTGTACAAAGAACGATCAAGATAACACTGTATAAAATAATATTGTTATACACAACACACTTTGTCAGTAATGGAGTCAGCTAATACAGATATGATTACGTAAGATCCGTGTCTCATGTATCAAGTGAAAACATTAATCATGTTGGCACTAGAGAAAACACGATTGTGATTGTGTAAGATACTACATCTCCATTATATAGAGAGAAGGTACAAAGCAAGCTGGGAAAATAGAAGATAATGGTTAAACTATAGACATCTCAGTTTTCAAAAACGTATTACGATTGTTTTGTTTTTAGCTGAAAATACAGCTCAGTGAAAGTAAACTTTTAATATTATTCTAATATTTCTCCTCCAAACATTGGCGTGCACTCTGTACTTAACCTAGTTCTGGCTTCAACATTCCACGCCATATGTGAAACACACTGAATCCCCTCCCGACAGGACAGGGTCGTTGTGCAGTCAATCTTGTCCGATGGGGCCAGGCTACTGACTCTTCCTGTTGCTGTAGAGCGCTACAGACCATGTCACACATTGTGAACAACTGTCTACTGACAAAGTTCCCCGGTGGACTGCAGGCTCTGCACCTTGCTGATGATGACGCTGTTAATTGGCTGGCCATGCACTGCACACGATAAACAAGTAATGTACTTAAACGCATAAAATACTTAAACGCTTTTACAACAACAACGTGTCCCTAACACGATTTAACTTATCAAGTTTGAATATATATATATATATATATATATATATATATATATATATATATATATATATATATATATTGCTGCTAGGAAGCACGTGACATTTGGGTTTGTTCCGGACAGAATACTGCATTAGCTGAGTCCATTGATAGCAGATTTGGAATGTTCGGATATGTTTCGATCCGTTCAGGTTTGAAGATTTATGACTAAAGCATATAAACATAATCAGAAATGGAGGCGAAATTTCAACAATTTTTAAGTTTTGGTTAAATGAATCGTGTAATGCTACGGACTGAAGAAAAGAAAAATTATTTTATCTTGAATGAAAAGATTAATTTTCCTACATCAGTTCTTCCCATCTCTAAACATTTTCAGGAACCTAATTAAATTGAATACACTTAAATCATACGAATATCGTTAGTTACAGCTATAGAGTTAATATAAATTTACAGATCTATAGTATTCGCACTAATGTTTGTTTTACCCCTCCCCTACCCGAATTTAAAAACGAAAAGTATCGTGAATATAAATAATGTACAAAGCTTTGTCATTTCATTCCTCAGTTTTTAAATTCTAACTTGATTGTTGCCAGGGGATTTCTAATGCTGTCAACATATCGACGTTTCAAATCAAACGGATGCTCTCGATGTAAATAAGCATAGATTTCTCTTTGTCCTTTTCTGATTTCTAGAACAGCCCACTTCATTAAAATGTGTCTTCTGCGTCCAAAACTTTGCAATGTCTAATAGTAATGCTTCTATAACAAATGAACAAATAAAAGGTTAAACTAGTGTATACAAGTGTTCAAACAGATGTAACTCGAAATTTTACGGAATTATTGAGATTATGAGTGTACTACATCACATACGTAGCTTGAAAACAATTGCACCCATATAATTATGGCGACTGTATCACTAAAAAAAACTCCGGTTAGATTTGAAACTTCGATTTAACAGTGTTTGCAAACCCATGGCGACAATCAGGTTAGAAATTATAAATTGATGAATGAAATGACTGAGTTTTGTTAATTTTTATATCCATGATGCATTTTGTTTTTATAATCGTTAAGAGCGGGTACAAGCAGACGGGAGGATGTGCGAATACAATAGTAACCTCTTCTTGTTTGCACAGACGATGATTTACAAAGCAGTGACAGCCTTTTACATTGGAAATATAACAAATGTAATAATATCTTAAAATCTTAAAAAGCCTTATGCAATATCAACTGAAATAACAACAACAACAACAACAACAACAACAATAATAATAATAATAATAATAATAATAATAGTAATAATGTCAATAATAATAAATTATTATTATTAGTAGTAGTAGTAGTAGTAGTATTTACCTCCATGGAATGTTCTAAGGGAGTTGCTTGTCTCTGTTTCTGATCCGATGATCTGAGAAACGTCGATGTAATGAGTATTTTGATTAAATTGTTCTCTTTGACCTGTATCAAAAGAATAACGACGTGAAAATTAAAGCGCGAAACAATAAATCAATAATGGTAATCATATTTTCATCTCTTATCAGATTCATACTTGAGTGTAATATCTGTGATTACTAGTCGAATGGATCAGGTTGAAAAGTTTGACCCTTGTTTGTCCTATGTCTAGTTCATGACGATACCCCCACCCCTTTATTCTTGCACTGTACCGTTTGCAATTTGAATCAAATTGGTTAAGAAAACATAAACGTACAGTCGGGAAATTATGGGTCGATCAACCTGGATGTTTAATTTATCCAGTGTTTTGCTCTCTGAATCTACGACAGACATTTTACTGTCTTACTTGTATTTTATACTGATATTTGGTAGATATTGATGCATGTGCTGTGGAATGTACACTTTTTGATCCTTAAGGGCTATTGGAATGAAACCTTTGAAAAGTAATAATTCTCTTCTAAAGTGGCTACACAACCCCATTAATACTTTTTGACTTTGTAACTTTTCCACATGAGAGAGAGAGAGAGAGAGAGAGAGAGAGAGAGAGAGAGAGCATATCCTGTTGAATTTTGAGTAGTAAGGGTCGTCAGTGATGATCTCATTGGCAAAGCAATCAGGCCGACGATACAAAAATATATCCATAATGTACAAAAGATTTTTAATTTAAAAAATCTACGACAACAATCGGATTTCATACAATTATTTATTCACTTTACTTTATTTACTATTCTCTCTTAGATGCGCCCTATATATATATATATATATATATATATATATATATATATATATATATATATATAATATATATATATATAATAAATTAAATTTTAATACGGATTTCATACAATTATTTATGTCACTCTGGTACTTTATTTACTATTCTCACTTAGTGCACTGAAAGGACTGTTATTCTCCATATGATTTGTATTCTTTATATATATATATATATATATATATATAGTTACATATATATATATATATATATATATATATATATATATATATATATATATATATAAATTTAAATTATTACAGTACTGAAGAATTTGCACCTGGATCAGCTCACATAAGAGGCTGTAGAGATTCCATGCGTCGTGATATGCAATGTCATGTCATTTACCTAATTCTGGTGATCCTATTTCTCAGTTTGGATTACACTGAATTTGACGTTCAAATAAGCAATCATCCAATTTAAAATCTACAAGTGACACTATCCACAAGTTTCTTGAAGACAATGTGGAAACAGGGTGCATGAGTATTTGTGCAATTTTGAACAAAATCTTCCAAAATTATTGTGCTTGGAAGGCTTACTGAATCTAACCGTTTGGCTTGACGATATTAGTTTGTAAATATACACATCAGAACTAGAGACTGTGCTACAATCCTTTCTTGAAAGCTAGGATCGCAAATTAGGATTGAATTTTCTGTTTGTCAAGTTGAATGTGATATAAGTACTGCTTTTGAAAATTGGTAAAATATTAGCCGTATGTTAGACAAAGGTGTAAATTTACCACTTTTACGGTTCTCATTTCAAGATCAGAGGTGGTCATTAATATGTTTGTGTGGAGTTGTAACATGCAAACGTTTACGTAATGTAATGGGCATAAAACTTGGTGCAGGTGTACATCGTGATTTAAATGTTAGGACTTTGTATTTTCATGGAACGATCTGCAATGCCGGATATCATTTCTCAGGTCAGTATATATTTTTTGTATGTCCAAACTGTCATTAAAAAGTTGTTTTTTAAATATCATGGAATAAACGATTCCCCTAGAAATTTATAGCATAAGGGTGTATCATGTACCTATCATGTTATCAATAGCATGGTACTATCAGCAAGATCAAAGTCACGTGTTTACTCATTTGCATATCAGGACTGTGACTCTAGAGTCAATGACGGTAGTCTAAACATGCATTTAAATTTTATAACTTCGAAATGTATCATGGTACTTTCTTCCAGAATTTGCTAATAGATCAATATTATTTATTTTTCTGTCTAGCCTCTAGCTCACAAATTTTCAAGGACAGGGAGATAAAAAAAACAACAAATTATTCATACATCATGATCTAAGTTCATGTCATATGGCAAACTTCTATGATCCAGTTTGAAAATGTCAGTATTATTTTTAATGGTTGCGTTGTAGTTTAGAAGCTGTTTAAGTAATGAAAATTCAATATATTGGATGGGGTGTCCTGTATCACCATCAAGATACTATCTGCAAAGTAAAGGTCACAGTCGTCCCTAGGCTTCTTTCTTGTGATGTCTTGGGTTTAAACCATTAGAAGTAGTATTTTAAAACATTGTACAATTTTATATCTTGATCTTTTGCGACTTTCATATTCTTAGCCGCTAAGTTTTGGTCACCGGCCAATATGCATATATTTCTTGGCAAGTCTTGAACTAAAATTCTATATTTAGAGAGATAAAATTGAATATACATATATCCATGATAATCTGACGGCGTTTCATATACCACTTTCATGCTTCTATACTAAATATTGGTATATTCAATTTTTATAACCAGGCTGTAGCTCTGAAGCTGCTTAAGACATTAGGATGAATGTTTATACATGATGCAGATAGAATGCTGCGTACCATATTCTATGTCATTTCTCTGTCCATTCTTCAATTAACATTTGCTTGTCCAGCCCATAAGTTTGTGACAGCTGAAGAGATTTCATGAAATTCTTCCCGTGTCTGTGTCATCACTAGAAGGTGTGGTACCATATCCAGGCCCCGTGCCACTAGGTTAAGTTCACAGCAAGGCATGGGAAAATTTATTCATATGATTTTTTATGTTTTCTGGAGTATAACTTTGAAACTACTGAATATATTTTAATTAAACTTGAAATATATATATATATATATATATATATATATATATATATATATATATATATATATATATATATATATATATCATAATTATAGATACCATATCCACGACTTCAGTCTCAAGCTTAAGATCACAGATAGGGAAAATATAAATCAGTACCAACTGTCTATGTACAGGTATAGTATTGGAACCAATGAAGTATTTCGATGCAATTTTAGCAAGTTTATATCTGGACTTAATAGTGTCTCATGTATTTATAGTCACGCCTTCTGCCCTCATGGTTAAGACCAAAACCAAAGAAAGAAAGTGGCCTGCTTCCTTCTCTTGGCTGTCATCTTTTTAACTATTTCATATGTCTTAATGAAATTTTATCTAGTTCCACTCCTATGCAGTCGGCAGGTTTGTATCTCTAGGTTATTGGTAGGAAAAAAGTGCACGAAATGGGGATACAATGAACCGTATCTTACTCTTGTTACTGAAAGTCTCGAGGATGTATCACATCTCATTGTTTTTGGTGCATTCAAGATCAAAGTTGTAGACTTTGAGAGGGGTTTTCTACATCTGTTTGCCATCAATACATGTGACACTAATGTGAAATAGTTTGTGTGCATGTGTGTGGTGATGTCGAGCACTGGGTCATCATGCCGCAGATATGTCACATCATGCCCCTCCCAGTCATGTTTCCCTGCCAACAATCCGACCAGTCCTAGCAGTAACCTCTAATGAGGCAATCCATCTAATGAAGCTTAATCTAAAGATTTATTTTACCTTTCTAAACCTTTTGGTTATTATCTCTCAATATCATGCTTTCTATTTTGAACTTTACATTTTGTGTACTTATTTAAGAAATTTACTTCCCTTTTCAGCTGTAAGACTCTAATTTTCGTTTGTTTCCTAGATGGGTGGACTAGGTTTCCTAATAGAATCCTTCATATGTATCGGTGAAGGACAGAAACATTCCACACGTAGGTCAGAATTTTTGCAGAGCGTACGGGATAAAATATTGATCCCGAGGGTGTAATTCTCTTATCCTAAACTGAAGCAAAACAGGGAATTGTTTCGCACGTTTCGGAACGGAAGGTTAGGTATAAATGGCATATTGTGAATACTAGTGTAATTTACAAGCAGCTAAACATTCATTGAAAATATCCTTGCCTTAAAATGCCTGTTTGCTGGAAATTTGCACGTCAGTTACTGCTAGCTTTGGTGAGTGCATATGTTGCAAATAATGCTTTCTGTGATTATTGCGAAAGAATGTTCAAGTAATAATGGAAATCAGACGATGCTTGATAATTAGCGTAGACTTTGCTCTCAATAGACGGACAAAGTAGTTCAAGAGTCGGAATAAATATCACAAATCGAAAATGAGAGAGCTATCCTGCAGCGGTGTTCACACTGGAAAAGACAATCATACACAGATAGGAATGTCAGAATATTCGTATTCACCAAACCTCAAAGCTAACTCCCATGTTTTGAATAAATGTCTTCACCACTTTTTAAACAGTGCTCAACTTGGCTTTTGAAATGTTATTTATATTGTTTAGTTCACGATGATGTCCAAGGATACTTACTTTATTCTAATGAGGCTGAAAGGCCAAGAACCAAACGAAGCATGGGTTACAATGTAAATAAACAGCAGACTGTTTATATATATATATATATATATATATATATATATATATATATATATATATATATATATATATACACCACATACATTAACAAATAACATGCATTTAAAGTGTTGGTATAAAGCAATTTGATATACCAATACTATTGGTATATCAAATTGTGATCCGCCCATGGCGCAATAATACGCATATATAAACATTCTCGCGAGCGTCTGCAGTTGATTCTAGATCAATCATCAATTTCCACAAATTAGTCACTAGTGACGTATGAAAAATAACGATGAAAATTATTAATAATCCCCGTTTTCTAAATTAATTTAATATGGTACACATTTTCATCACAATCCTTTCTGCTTTCTGTTCTCCCCTCCCCTCTCATGCATAACGGACAAACTGCGCAGAAATGTTGAATGAGAGAGAAAAGGAATTTGGGCTGGATTAAAACCTTGAAATAGAAATTACACCAAGTAACCTACAAGAATATGGTTCGTCCTAACGATACGTGTGCACTTTCCTTGGGATTTATCTACAGTGTTTATCAATGATACAATGTTGCAAACCAGTAAATTCCTCGGTTATGTGGTACGCATACTGTGATATATTTAATGTTATGTTTTTTTGTTTTTTTCTTAAACATACCATAATGTTCTAAAAAAATCGATTCTTATTTTTTGAATATGAAAATGTCCAAAGGGCTCTCTCTCTCTCTCTCTCTCTCTCTCTCTCTCTCTCTCTCTCTCTCTCTCTCGACCATCGTAGCAGGATACGGGATAAAATCTATGAAATGGCGAACGTAGAGGATTTTCGTTGGTCATCCCACGATATCTCTGGACTTATGAATGATGGTAAAAGTTAAGTCAAACCGACCAAAGGATGAGAGAGGGAGAGAGAGAGAGAGAGAGAGAGAGAGAGAGAGAGAGAGAGAGAGAGAGAGAGAGAGTTTGTTGGTCGGTTGTACTGTTGCTAAAGCAGAATAATGACTTAGATCAACTGTAAATATATTAAAATATTTTAATTACCTCTTGTTGGTTCGTCAGTTGGTTTAGTTTCTATTCCACATTAATCCATGCGCCGGTATCTGAATGGTGTAGCTATCCAAGTGTTGCTACTGCTCTACTTTTATCATTACAACCATTTTTCATGTTTAAATCATAAGTGTGTATTATATTGATTTAATCAATGTGGAGAAAAATAGAAACCAAGAAAAGAAAACAATCAACTTATCAATATGCAGAGGTGATTGTAAATAGCCACTAAGGCAGAGAACTACATTTTGTAGCGGACACACTCGGGAATGTGAGGAGTTCATTCACTAGGTCAATACACGGCTGCCTGTAGTAAATCTGAACTCCGTTCAAAGGGTAAATATATGTATCTGTATGTGGTATAAATAAAATATATATACAGTATGTACGCTGTATCAATGATATACCACTCGTTGTATAAATTTTTCATGGCAGCACCATATGCCGCTAAATCAACCAGAACTATTTGTTGTTTTTATTGTCAGTAGTCACTAAATGGCTGATTGTGTGTACAGGAAGTCCAAATCGCCCCCAATTATCTATCTGGGGTGTTGACTGGTTGATGAAAATACGTTAATTCAATCAAAGCTATTACCATAAACCAACGCTGAAACCTAAATCTGAAACCCGGAGATTTTCGTTTATATAATTCTAAAGATCCTGGGACGGATCTAAAAAGTATGAGAATCGGGCTTTTATCCGGTGATTTGGTAGGCCCGATGTATTGTGCTTTACATTTGTCCGTGACTGAGGGTTGTGGATAGAGGTTTTGCATACTGGAGTTTTATCCAGCTTGTAAGTGGTAAACATTATATATGCTGGAATTTGAAGTCAAGGGTTAGTGGAATTTTCCAAGGACATATTTACTTTTCCAGAACATTCTATTTCGACATAGGTGATGTAGGGATGTATATAAAGGGAACTTAAAAAGCAACTAGTTCATTCCTGTTTTAAGATCAGTCTGCGAAATCATTTTCAGCTGTGTTCACATATAATTTGAGAGGAATTATTTAATTAAATTTTTCAATAGACTTTCAAAGTGCTAATTGACGTTGTTGACTAAAACACTACTTTGGGATTATTGAGAACTCATTCAAAGACATTCTGGATTGTATCAGGACATTCAAGATTATTGGTACATCGGAAAAGTTAAAACTATTGGAATTAATTAGAAACATTCTACACTTTGGACTTGTGAGAGGACATTAAGAATTATATGCGATTTAATTTTCAATACAGAAAGTGTCTCTTAAATTTTCACTTATTACCTAAGACCGAGAGTCGTAACATAAACTGGGGGCTCAACCGGGATCTGAATTTGTTTAAACACATTTTAGAGATATTAAAAATTGCATCTAAATTTTAACTGACTTTGTTTCCAAATTGTCATTGTCCCTGGAAAGGATTTTAATTTCACACATTTGACAAATGTTTAGTGAAGCCAGTAAGCATTAACAATGTCATCTAATGTGGTGAACTTTGCTTCAAGTCCTACCCAGGGAGGGTTAGAGTTCATGAAAAAGGACGATTTGCTTGAGCTTGCCTGACATTATGATCTTTCTGAAGCGAAAGCATCTTTTACAATACAAGAAATAAAAAAATATTTTGATTCAGTATTTGGTGGGAAAGTAAATTTTGGATGATAGTGCCTAGGGTTTGATCCGTAAGTCTGTCCCTGATTTTGATAGGATATAAAAGGAATTACAGTTAAAACCAGATGGAATTGGAATGAAGAAAGCTTCAGCATCAGAAATAAATGATAGAAATGCAGAGGTAGAACGAGGAAAAGCAAATGCAAAAGCAGAGAGAGAGAGAGAGAGAGAGAGAGAGAGAGAGAGAGAGAGAGAGAGAGAGAGAGAGAGAGAGAGAGAGAGAGAGAGAGAGAGAGAGAGAGAGAGAGAGAGAGTTTGTGAAAATATAATACAATCGCAGATGCATTTGATGTTACCTGTAATATTAGGTTAGTACCCTCTTTCAGGAAAAAGGTGTAGATAAATATTTTCTTCACTCTGAGAAAATTCCTGAGTTCTTCAAATAGCCAAGAAAGCATTGGAGTTTATTATTATAAAGTTTTTCTGTTGGCAAAGCTCGCAAAGTCCACAGTTTATGGTCGGTAAAACAGATTGTTGATTGGCAGGTTGTTGATAATGTATCATGAAGGGTTATGAGTTGTTACCTGAGGAATATCGACAAAGGTTTAGGAATTGTAGAAAAGAAACTGGACAAACCCATTTCGAATTTGCAAGGGAAAAAGAACAACTATTTGAGAGGTGGTGTTTAGCCAAGAAGGTTGATTAAGATTAAGATCAGCTCAGGCAGCTCAAAGTAATTGAAAAGTTAAAGAATTGCATCCATAATGGAAAATGCTGCTCGCACAGCTGCTGATTATTCCTTGACTCACAAGGCTCCCTTTGTCAGTAAGCCTTCCTCTCAGCAGATTGTTTCGTTAAAAATAAAATCAGCTCAGCCTCATCTGAGTACTTTTTAATTCAGTGTAACACAGCTTTTAGAATGAAATATCTGATACGACTGATCAGAAATTCTTAGTTCTCCCTAGTGCGTTTATTGTAGAAAGAAGGAGCACGCCATTTCTGATTGTTATAGGTTCAAATATAAGCAATATAATAAAGATAGAGTTGTTTCAAATCCTCATATTTCAAAGAGTTAAAGGTATCGAAAGAAATACATTTGTTGTGTCAAATAAACACCAGTCTGATTTTATTTTTGAGACTAATGCCCTTTTCATGTCTGAAGCTTCAGTATCATTCATTGCTGATTCTGCCAAGCTTATCCATAATTAAGTATTAAAGGACGCAGAGGATTCTCAGAGTCTTTTGTTATCAGGCAAATTGTCTTTATCTGGGAAGTCATCTTCTAGTGAAAGTGTTTTATTCATGGAGTAGAGTGCGGTTTCGTTAATACTCCTTGCCATTGTGTCACTTTGGTATCAGACTTTGGGCAAGTGACTCTTTGAACAGTGCCTTCTTTACCTATCGAAGGTATTCATTTCTTACTAGGTAATGACCTTGCTCGAGATTAGGTCGTGGTTAATCCACATGTAAGTGATAAGACTTGTTTGGATTAGAACGTTGATCTTATTGAGAGTAAAATACCTGATATGTATCCTGCTGGTGCACTTACCTGAGCTATTGGAGAAAGAGCTCTTGAGAACAATGTTGATCAGGATATTGTTTCTTTAGCTGACGCATTTATTGTTCGGTTTTTAACGAGATCACTTTTGCTCATGGTATTAATCAACCAAGAGGTATTGATCATAGTGATCCATTTATACTATTCATTCTCTTTATTCTAATCAGGGTGACAAAAGATAATCACTCGTTGTCGATCAGAAATAAGATCCTGAGATTTCCTGTTTGTTTCAGAGGGCTGTTAGGGAAGATGAAGCCAGATAAGTACTAGTTTGTTATTTTTTAAATAGGTCCTTGTGAGAAATGGAGACCACCTGAGGTACCCGCTGGTGACGAGTGGTCACTGAGCTATCAGTATTTCGTTCCGAGGTCATATCGACAAGAATTTCTAGGTCTAGCCCATGAAACTCCCTTGGCTGATCATTTAGTAGTCAATAAGACGCACCACAAGATCTTGAATCACTTTTATTAGTCGAAAATTAAAGGAGATAAAGTTATGTTTGAATTAATGTAGATCTTGACACATTTGTAACGTGGTAGGAAACCCCAATCAGATGACGCCTAAGATTCGTCTGGAACGTATTCCTGCATTTGACGTACCATTTAGCAGAATAATGGTTGACTGTGTCGTTCACTTACCTTAGACCAAGTCAGGCAACTAATAATTGTTGACAATAATGTGTGCATCCTCAAGATTTCCAGAGGCAATTCTTTCAGCAAATATTAAAACGAAAACCGTTGTAAAAGCTTTGTTTGAGGGTCATGTTTCATGTCTTGAAATGTCCAACAAGTTTAGAATGAATTAGGCATCCAACAGTTTAAATCCTCTGCCTATCACTTTGAAAGTCAAGGGGCTTTGGAAGGATTTTATGAAGCTTTGAAGAATATGATTCGGTCATATTCTTTTGCTTCAGGAGAGACTTGTGATGAGGGTGTTCATTTGCTGTTGCTTGCTGTTAAGCAAGCAGTTCAAGAATCATTGCGTTTCAGTCCTATTAAACTATTTTTGGACATACTGTCGGTGGACCATTGAAGTTGTCAAAAGAGAAACTCCTTTCAAATGAAGATTCAAAGATCAATCTTCTTGACTAAGTATCTGATTTCAAAGTATAAGTTGTCAAGGTGTGTCAAGTAAGAACTAATCTCCACTCTACTCAGCCAAAATAAAATTAAGGCATGACAGATAAAAAGGAAAGACGTTTTCCGCCTGGTGGAAGAGTTCTGGCTCTCTTGTACATACGTTACCATCCTCCTAGGGCTAAATGGCATGATCCTTATACAATTGAAAAGAAAGTAACAAGATAACCGGGTTGGATTTCGGATTAATAATAGAACACTTTTAATGGTGATACAAATACAATGTTTATTGATGTATGACTTGAATGAGAAAAGAATTATGATTAATACGTGCATGTACAAGATCCAAATATTGTACAAAATTTAACACAATCCGCACGAACCTAATAATGCAACATAAATGTGAATACAAATAAATGATATTACACAGTAAAAGGACAAAAGGTTAATGATTTACAGTAAATTCACACGACGAAAAGAATGATGTGTTTTACTCAAATAGTAAAATTGATGTATTTTACTCATATAGTAAAATGTATTCACTCAAATAGTGAAAAATGAGGTACTTTACTCAAATAGTAAAATGATGAAAACAAAAGGGACATATGTCATGCACAATATCTTTACAGTCCCCAAAACACTGGGTATAACAAACCCAAAATTAGCCCACAGCTAAAAGATTACATGCATGGAGTAACACAAACACACTCCGTCACTAGCACACATGGCTACCAGTCACACTGGTCAATCAAGCAGTCAGCATTTCATGTAGTCACCGACCACCATTCAGTTCCTTGATCAATCAAGCAATCAGCGCCCACCAATTGGTCAACAACGCCCGATCACCTGCTACTCGACCAGCAACACTTTCACTCAGCTCTACGGCTGCTATGGTTCAGCTTTACAGCTGCTATGGTCTACTTCTATGGTTAGCTCTACAGCTGGTACCTCGTCGACTCCGGTCAGCTGAAAATACATCTAACACGGTGTACTATGCATGACACGGGCATATACGATAACACGTAATGACGTTATTTACGGTAAGCTATACAAATTATATTATCGGCACAACATTACAAAGCAATAAACAGGTTCAGAATTGAACCTACCCGTGTCCGATAAGAATACTATGGTACTAAACGTTTCTCAAAAATGCAACTTTATATTCCTAATATAAAGCTCTTGCTAAGTTACATAAATATATACGAAAATAAACGTGGTAGTACAATAGTTATACCTCATACACAAGAAATTAATAAATAACTCACATACCTCTACAGCTGAAGATGTGCAAGTCCTTAAGTAGACTGCTCACGGACAAGACGTTCCGTAAAGATTTAGTCTTACGGCGAGACATTTATACAAAGACGATGCAGCCAAAAAAATGTTCACGTCTACGACCAGAGGAAAAGAGTGAACTAAAACGGATATTATGTGAATATGAGCACTTGATTCCTGATGTTCCAACACAAACAAATAAAATCTTGACGCTGAGATTGTAGCTCTATACAGGTGTAACAGGCTCCTTACAGGTGGAAACCCTCTCGAGCAGGAATATTTGAAAAATGAAAGTCAGTATTTACTGGAGAATGATTTTATAAAACCAACTTAAAGTAACTGGAGTTCGCCGTGTCATTTCGTGTATACACCACATAATACATTCCGTATGTGTACCTACTACACAATGTTGCCAAAAGAGATTCATTTACACTGCCAAGAATAGATGACAAAATTGACAAAAATTGGAAACTGACCTTTTAAAAGGATTCTAGAAAATTCTACTCACGGAAGGAGCGAAAGACATTTCGGCATTGCCACTAAAGAGAGACACTATCAGTATAAAGCGATGCCATCTGACATGAAAAAGTCTCAGTTAAGGTTCCAGCGGTTAATGAACATGACGCAGCATCGATGGCGTCATCATCTACAATGATAACTGGAAAGATCACTTGTAAATCATTCGGAAATTCTTTGATCGACTCAATGATGTAAATCTGACAGTCAGTTTAGGTAAAATTGAGTTTTGCCGTGCTTGAGTCACCTTTTTAGGACATATTGTGGGACACGGTCAAGTTATAAACCTGTTGAATTAAGGTAAAGGCTATTTCTGAATTCCCAGTGCCTATCGGTAAAATGCAGCTGACGCTAATGTTGGGTATAACTGGATATTTTCGAAAATTATGCTCCAATTTCTCCATAATTACTGAACCCCTGACCAAACATTTGTTGGTAAGAAATGCAAGTTCCATTGTTCTGACATTTGTCAGGAGGCTTTTGGTAAAAGAAAGACCATGCTTAAGAGTGCACCAGTTGTTTCAGCTCCAGATTTTAGTCAATTATTTAATATGTCTGTTGATGCAGATGATGAAGGTTGATGGAATATTAATCCAAGAAGATAAAAATGGTGTGGATCATCCAGTATGCTATTTTTTTATTTAAATTTTTTTTTTTAAATGAATCAGAGAAAAATCTACAATTGAGAAAGAATGTTTAGGTTCGATATTGGCTTTGCAACATTTTGAAGTGTAAATTAGTTCCTCATCTTCTCCACTTAATGTATTCAGTGATCACAACCTCTTTGATTTCATTAACAAAATGATAAACAAAAATCAGAGACTGTTAAAATAGAGTTTGATGCTAAGGAAATGAAATATTAACATTAAACAGATCTCAGGAAATTACAGCATGACTGCAGTTGCGAGGATATAAGTACTATACTGCTTTATTTTTGCATATATTTTGTGTCGTTCATAGGACACCTTCCTATCTAGTATGTATATTAGACTAATACGTAAAAGAAAGCTTTATAGTATAAATCTTTCACTTTCTTTATGAACGGAGATGTTATGTATATTTATTTTGTATTGAGTGCTTGACCTTTGTCCGTGACTGAGTGCTGTAGATAGAGTTTTTGCATACCTGCATTTTGTGATGATTGTACGTGGTAACAAAATGCTTACTAGAATTTGAGTTCAAAGGTTTGTGGAATTTTCCATGGAAATGTTTTCCAGAACATTTTATTTCGACATAGGTCAAGTGGGGTTATTTATAAGGTGGTTTTGGTGAACAAATAATTTATTCCTGTTTTTAAATCAGTCTGTGGAATCAGTTACAGTTGTGTTCAAATTTAATTTGAGAGGAATTATTTATTTTAATTATTCATTGGAATCATAAAGTGCACATACATTGACTCTGTTGACTAGAACACTACTTTGGAATTACTGAGAACTCATTCAAAGACATTCTGCTTGTGGTATATGAGGACATTCAAGGCTATTTGTACATAATGGCATTGAGGATTATTGGAATTCATTTGAAACATTATATACTCTTGGGCTTGTGATAGGGCATTTAGGATTATTTGGGATTTAATTCACACTACTGTAAGTGTCTCTTAAGTTCACTTTGTAACTTAGAAAAATCAATTATTTGTTGATTTTTACTAAACTTGTTGTTACCCAGCAACCACTTTGCTTCATTTTGTTGGCTTCGTCGAAACCGTTTCATGATGACAAGAGTCTTTATAGCCCAAACGGATTGTGTGGATACATTCCAATACCTCAAACGGACTGTGTGAATACATTCCAATAGCCCAAACGGACTGCGTGGATACACTTTTGTTTTCAAATACATGTAATTGAATGAAAGTACAATTAACAGAAATGTATCGTCATCTATACTGCACAATATACAAACTATAATAAGAAAGGAAAGTACATAAGCATAGAGAAAGAGATCAGTTCAAATGGAATAAGCAGGACAATTCACATAATTGCTTTGTAGGGAAAAATAAATATCAATATTATTAGCGATATTAATATGAAGATAAAATCAGGATTTATGTAATTCGAATTCCAGTTTAATAAATTTTCATTAAAAATATTTACAAGATAGCTCAATGTAGCACGATATGTTTATGATTAAAGTGGCCAAATTATTCAGACTTTTAGTATTCTGGTGTTTCATACGTCTTATAAATTTAGACATATTTGGTATTTTTCTTAAATATTTCTGTACATGTATGGCTCTAAGATCTTTATACAATAAGCAATCAAGGACAAAGTTATATTCGTCCTCATAGAGGGTATCTATAGAACAAGGTCTATCACAGATTGATTTTGTGCGGTCTCACCCATCTGCCAGCAGAGTACAAAAAGAAAATATGGGATTGATCTTGAAACGTGCTTGAGTTGTGTTCAGAATAGATAGTTCCCGAATGACGTCATCAGCCGCCATATTTGTGGTCAGCTGGCAGATTTACCGTTGACTTTATATGGTGTTTAGAAGTTGAAATAAATTCATTGAATCTCAAGATACTTTTACGAAAGTTACAAACATAAACAGAACGCAATTCAAGCTTTCTGTTAGTATCTATATTTGTGATTTATAAGTTGACTTTGCTTCAGTGTGCCTCGTTAAAAATGGAAAATTTTGGTGATTGCATATAGGAGAAACTGCAAGGTTGCCCATCGTCCAGGTAAAATGGGCAAAATATCGTCTGCTAGTGACGTCATCGGGAAGCATCTAAAGTTTCAGCCACTAGAACTATCGCTGTCTGTTGTCGGCAAATGTTTGTTCCTTTCATTCTTTATTTTTGGTATTTGTAGTAATTAATCAGTCAAATAAAATACCCATAAATATGCAACCTTTGACAGAGATATGTTCACGAATTTAAGTATCACGAAAATGTTCTTGTTTTTACAAAAGCAAGAAATTTATAAACACAAAAATTAAATAAAAGCACGGTATAACATAAGTAATATTTTGGCTTGGGTACAAATGGGACATATCTGCAGGGCATAAACAACTTAATTGAACAAATCTGGATTCTGTTTACAGCAGGTGTCACGTTTAGTATCTACCATCTGTAGTCCCATACCGGGGTATCATGTCGACTTTCAAATATTATTTGTAGGTTAGTTGTATTCTTCTTTTCAATCAATACTCAGTAAGCTTTGTAAATTAACGTAATATGGCCCTGCATGTCCTTATCATAACACAGGTTAAATATAAATTGGTACATTTATTACAAAGAAATGTATTAAAGATTATAACCAAGACAAGTTCCTTCTCTGTTACTGCTGTACGAATGAAGGATATGAAACTTATGTAACTTCCAGGACCATGGCCAGCTCAATGCAGTTTGTATGAAACTACTACATTTACATGTAATACATTTTTGGTATGTGATAGTGAATCGATATGTAGGATTTACCAATGTCTGTGTCTTTTGGGGGTGGGGTTAGGTTGGGGTGTACTGATTGTTATTTGTTGCTGTTGTTATGCTTTTGCTGTTTGTTTTGTTTTGATTTTTTTTCCCCAAATGATTAGATTCGATTCCTTTATTCTGGTAAATGAAGATATTATATTTACTAAGTATCCAAATAAGAATCATATTAAATTAAAAATATGTGCAGTTCCTGATTATTTAAAAAAAATTAAAGCCGAGAAATAAATGTTTTTGACAGCATTTCAATTAAGACTAATAAGCGATAACATTTATGCTGAAAGGAGATGCGTGTTACTTAGGGATCAATCATTAAGTCTGTTGTAAAAAGGAAGAGATGTAAATTTATTAATAACAGCTATTAACCGCGGCTTTTATATCATTTACACCGTATGGCCTACTTCTCTAAAATACAGCTATGTGCGACTGCAATCCTTATCAAATGCCCAAAAAGTAAGCTATTCACGGCAACTATCTCCCCGCCCCCTCCCCCCATACAGTAACATATGAAACATTTGTGCGCGTGATTACCGACAAACCAATTACATGATATTTATGTCAAACATTGAAAAGGGCGTCAAGTTTGTGACTGCTTGTGATGGCACAATAAATAAAATATTGCTTAACAAAGCGTTTGCACATCCGAAGACTTCAAATAGAAATTCACTTGGCATAGGAATAAATATACCGGTTATGTAAGGGTATTAGTGCTCCTGCTCCTGCTAATTTCATTTACTTTTGTTTCTTTCTTTCTGATATGATCAAGGTTTTAGTTATCCGCTTCTACGGTGAACAAGTTAGACTTAATAATGGGATTTGGTGTAATGCTTCAATTCTGTTTTAATTTCCCTGGAAATGTTCGTAACTAGCTGACAACCAGATGGGCACATGGGACCTATGGTTTTATTTTAGGTTCAGAAGCTAATTCAGTACGGCTTGTACCGTCGATTGGGACAAGTTAAAATATCAATAATTAAAGAAAGAATCGTTTTAACAGAAATGGTCTCAAAAATTATTTTAAAAAAACCTTAGCCCTATTGAACAGTCTTTGCTTTCATCGTCAACAAAGTGGCCGAGTATATGTTTTCTAAGCAATTATATTCGATTCAATTCGTATAACCATGTATGTCTACGCGGCTGAGACTTTTCTTGTGATACTTGTAGATAAAATATCGCTGTAGAAAAAAAGAACACCACAATAATGCATGAAGAAGGTAGAGTTACAAAAAGAGAGACACTTAATGCAAATCACACGTAAATATTGATGACATTCTTTTGTACTGGACTGAGTCATGAGTAAATTTTTTTGGGTTGTTTTGGGTTTAACGCCATTCCTCAGCGCAAGATAGGTTGCATATAGTGGCCAGTATAAGTGGTGGAAGAAAAACCTGTGAAAATCCCGGTAAGAACCACCGACCTACGGGAAGCTACTGGCAGCTTTCTCACATATCCACATTGGCTGAGCCCGAGACTCGAACTCACGCAGACAGAGGTGAGATGGAAGTGATCGGTAAAGGCGAGCGCTTTAGACTACCTAGTCACCGGGGGCTCCGAGTCATGTGTTAACAAAACTCACCCTCACACCAAAGGCTCGAATCCTAGGATTCTCTAGAGAGGTCTAAGCTGGCAATGAGTTTTTGACACAGTTGTATTTGTGGCATTATATAAACCTACCCATCTTGTTATGAGGACAGAATATCGGAGCTCAGGATTAAATCCCATAGTACGGACCACTAAGATATCCGTCATTTAGCATTTCATTTAAAATAAATGTAAAAAGCTTCTGAATATCGCTTTTCGAAAAATATTCATAGTTATGAATTAAGTCAAAGTTACGCAAAGCTACCTGAATTGTTAATGCTCGCCTTAGATTTGTGTTTCTTGTTATTTTCCTCGACAACGCATTAATATATGCCGGCAGGAAAGATGTCGCTTCTCCAGCAAAACCTGTCTTGAGAAAAGAAAGTGGGCTATTCTACAACAAATGAATTTCTCACTAAAGAAAAACATATATTGCAAAATTAATTTAGAAGACAAGCCAAAATCATACCAAGTAAATTGGGTTACTTCTTGAAGATTTATGTAAGTAATAGCGTTTCACGGCATCTCAGCACAGTAGTGACAAGTAGAAAATTGTTAAACGGATTAGAGCTTAAACGTTAGGAAGATAACTCCATCGAAATAAACGTAAACATGAAGTACTAGGTAAAATATAAAGCATTAAATATGTTAAATTGATGTAAAATTTAAAAAAATAAAAGACAAATGTAATATATGTAAAATCATTAAAACACATGGTCAAAGGTTGTTACATAAACCAAATTTAGTGGTTAGAGCGTCCGCCTCGGATACGGGAGGTCGCGGGTTCGAACCCCGGCCGAGTCATAAGAAAAGACTTACAAAAATGGTACTAACAGCTGCCTCACTTGGCGCTCAGCATTAAGAGGTTAGTGTAAAGACTGATCGACCCAGTATCACATCATGCTACATGTCTGTGGCATGATGCCCCAGTGCTAGACATCAGTAGAAACTGCCACACTGAAGACATCGTAGCGATATGACTGAAACATTATTAAAACTACATTAAAAATCCAATCACACACACACACACACACACACACACACACACACACACACACACACACACAAATAGCTGACCAACATGGCTGCTTCCATGTACTCGAAATTTCAGCTTGTATTAGTCTAAAGTAAACTAACTTGAGCAGTTATTCAAATAGAGAAAATGAGTTTGGCCAGAGATGGCAATACCTTTTTCTGAAAGTGCAATGATTGAATTATAAACCTATCAAAAGTCAAAAAAAAAATAAAATATTACGGTCTCGCTTTATTACAATTTAATTTTGAAGTACAGGAAGTGACAACGACCAAACGGAGCTAGCAGCTTTTACAGGTGCACATCTGAAGTGAGGCCAAGCTGTATACTCTATAACCCAAATTACACCTATCAATAATACATCAAAATAAAGGGAATTATAAGTTTTTTTTAACAATACCTAAAATATACCAAGTCTTTCTAATGTAGCCAGGATAACCTGTGAGGAAAACCTGGGAAATTATATTTCTTTAAAAAAAAATAAAAAAAAATGCAAAACACAAAAATGTTGAGCGCAACTTTTACAGCTGAAACGACGAAATAGTCATTGCCCGTCCGTCTGTCCATATTATAAACTTTTCAACATTCTATGGCCTTATTGAGGAGCACAATCGAATTCGTCCGGAGTTACTGTCCTTGATAAATGAGGTTATACATTTATTACACTTGTAAGCAGATAAGATTTCAGATAAACAGAACCATTCTTCAATAGCAATTAATGTTTTTATTATCATTTTACCCATTTTGTGAGCACATGCAGTACTTCTGTGAGCAGAGACGTAAATAAGACATTTTGGCAGGTTACTATATCAAGATAATTGAATGTTTGTCGTCATACTGAATAAAATCTGGAAAATATGTGAGATAGATAGATAGACAGATAGATAGATAGATAGATGGATGGATCGATGGATGGATGGATGGGTGGGTGGGTGAGTAATTCTTGTAAAATATCTTACAAGATATAAACATGGACAAGCGGACTGACGGATGCACCACATGCGTAGAAAAGACAGGCATAAACAGATGAAGAGACATTGGACGTAATCGACTGTATTATATTAGAAAATTAGCTGGCATAGAAACAGATTCCTTACACAAAGAAACAATGCTTATCTGAAACAAAATGACATTTGCCGTTGAAACTGCATTTAATCAACAGCAATTATCACAGCTTAGGACATTTACAGCTGCAACAGTAAATGCCACAATAACAGGACATATATCAATTTTTCCATTTACTGGCAACGCATCTTTCAGAGTGACATTGGCATGATTGTCACAGTTAAATATACTTGTGACATACACCGTAACTCACTGGCTTTCATGACACCCCTACACCCAGTCTCTAATAGGAGGCTCTAATTTCGTTGAAATTACTTTGATAAAAGAGAGAATCTGTAGACAAATTTCAGAATTGGCAAAGATCACATATAATATGGTTATCTGGGCCGAAATATTGCATCATGTGCAAGACTAGATTGATCAAAAGATAGTTTTGCAGCATAATAAAGAGCTAGTTTAGTTCGTCTGAGACAAAGTTATGATAATTTGTCTCACCATAGAGGCTTTATAAATGCCCTCGGACAACGTCAAAAAGTCCCTGATTGTGCATGTGATCAAGCATCTGGAGGTAGGGCTAAGGGATGATCTGTACACAGTGGACTCATGGTCAAGTTCAGACTTTACTAATGACTTGTATGACCCTTATTGGATCCAGGGCTTTGGAGACTTATCCCTGACGTATCTAACATGTCGAAGGAAACTTATATTACGGTCAAAAATAAAACCTTAATGTTTGGTCTCTTTCACAGCTAGGTATAAGACAACTGTCAATATAGAGTTTGGGGTCATCATAAATTCGAAGAGAAAAACCAGTCGGCCCCAGATGTGGGCAGGAGGGTCACGATGGATAGTCCTACTAATAAAATGTTTCTTTTTCAGATTGCCAGGCAGACCATTTCTCGCACTCCAGGGACTGCCCTAAGCGGCAATTCAGGAGAAGATCCCAGGAGAAAGGCGTGAACTTTCTTCTTGAGGGCAGGAGATTTGTGGATGCCACATATCCACTTGACACAGTCGGCCAGGCCTACGCCAGCGCGGCTAAATTGGAGAAGAAACCTTCTACAAGTACTATTTGTACCTAGACGGACATTGCATAGACGGAAGGTCAAACCATGTTCACAGTTTTACCACAACCAAAACCCATGTTAGCAGTCACGCAAATAGTGAGTGAAGCACATAGCGCATATAAGCGGTGTAACAGTGTCGCTAACAAGAAACCCAATGCTACAAAACGAAAGATCACTTCAGTCCAGCTCAAGGAATGAGCAGTAAACCAAGTCCTGATATTGCTATAATGTCCAATAGGAAATAATGTAACCAATCATTTAGGATGAGAGACTACCATTGACATGATAAACAATTACCTAGCAACCGGAAAGATTTTGTATCTAATGGAAGGAATGTAGTAAGTGTAATAGAACCCTTGCAGAATACTTTGCTTAGATGCAAAAGCTATCAAGTCAAACGAGGAGGTAAAAGCCGACAAAGCAGTAGAAGACAATCATATTGTCATTCAAAGTTTTTGGAAAAACCAATCAACAACACTTCGAAATCCTTCCATGACACTATTTTGAAGAACCAATCAACAACACATCGAAATCCTCCCATGATATTATTTTGAAGAAACGATCAACAAGACACCGAAGTCCTTCCATGACTCCTATTTTAAAGAACCAATCAATAACACATCGAAATCCTCCCAAGATATTATTTTGAAGAACCAATCAATAACACATCGAAATCCTCCCATGACTCCTATTTTGAAGAACCAATCAACAACACATCGAAATCCTTCCATAACACTATTATGTAGAACCAATCAACAACACATCGAAATCCTCCCATAACACTGTTATGAAGAACTAATCAAAAACATATCGAGATTATATTATAACACTATAACCAATCAACACATCGAAACCCTTCCATAATATTATTATGAATAACCAATCAACACATCGAAATCCTTCCTTCCATGACACTATTATGTAGAACCAAGTCAAATTAAAATGACTGACACTTTCCTGGGTGCAGTCCTTGGGCCTTACTATTTTCCCTCCAAAAATGTCCAAGTGCAGAGACAGTAAAAGTGATATATAACTTACTCCTTAGAAGAACGAGGACATACTGTCAAAAAGAAAGTGTATAACCTTAAGTTTAAATATACTGACACCAACGACAAAGCCAATGGGATGACGACAAGCATGGAAATAAATATAAACATACTTTTGATTGTCTCAGCTGATAGCAAGCCCGACACGAAATTAAAGTTGAATGAAAAGTGTTGTTGTTGTATGATATTTAAAAAAAAAAATGGAGAAAAGAAACTTTATCTTTCTCGTATTACCACCCATCCCCTCTTTTTAATGCGAAACGTTTAGTCGGGCAGCTTGTTTCCTTCTCTACTTTCAATCAACGTGCACCAATCGATATGCTTCTTATAAGCAGCGAACATTTTATTTTAAATACATACCCCACTACTAAGGCTGCTTGAAGTTTTAGCAGAGAGTCGCCATTTTAATTACGTACACTAGTTGCTTCTGGCTGCTTGCTAGTGCTGACGTCATGAAAATGTGTTGATTTTTTTTTTTTTGCATGTATTTATTTAAATTAACAACGTCTGGCATTTCGCATTCCATACTATGCACCTGATTATTGCTAGTTGCTCCCCAATCGTTAAAAACAATAAAGGACTAAAACTTCATTGATACACGAATATCATGCCGCAGTTAGAGCAACAATCATTACGCCGTTTGTATTATGTTTTTCAAATCAATACTTTATAAGCTTGTAAATCAACGTAATACTGCCGTACACGCTGTTATCATAAAAAAAACCAGACTAAACATAAATTGATACTTTCGTTGAAAATAACTCCTTTGAGGGCTCCATTAATGTAATTGATGTACGAGTGAATGACTTAAAATATGGGACTTCCTGATCAATTTTTAACCATATTAGTACCACGAGAATTTCCATTCAGAGTAAAGTCCTGCTAGTCATTCTAACTCTTGGTACATTACAAAAAGGCAGCAATGCCAAGAGTTTTCTCTTCCTTTTTTAAATGAGCTTAGGTGCAAACTGAGTTTCTTTGATTGGGAAGCTTTGTTCGAGACATTCGCTATTGATGAGTACGCAACACTCTTATTGGTTTATCCCATAGATGAATCTGATGTGTCCGTATTTAATGGAAAGAATAAAGGCAATTCCCCATTACATGACATATTCGACAAATGTAAATCAAAAACTAATACTTTTATTGGATGACATGGATGGGACGTGCTTTATTGCTGATTCGGTCATTTATTTATTTGTGGTGTTTACAGTAATCTTGTACGTCGATCTGCATGATCTTAAGATATTGATAAATCTCTATTCTTGTTTTTCTTCTTATCGATCGTAAATACGGGGGTGGGGGTGGGTTTTTTGGGGTCATCGTCGTTGTCATTGTAGTTATCGTCACAATCGCTGTCATCATCGTCGTCGTCATTATCATCACTTATGCCTTTCAGGACACAAGTCAGGAAAACTCGAGATTCATGCCATTTCTGTGTTACAGATGTATCATTTCTGAATAAACCAATCAGTTTTAAAGACAACATATCAGATTCTACTTTCATACCACGTTACAAATGCATGTGTCATTCGATCTATTTTAATTGACAGTTCCTTGTAAAGCAATTATAGGTCTACATAGATCTGATGACGCATACGGGTTCTGTTAGACAATCAATATTTATGGCAACAAAATACGGAGTCGTGCGAACAACAAGGATAGACGTATTGTTTTCATATGGAAAAATTTGCATAGCATATACCTGTGTTGATATGTATCTCTCAGTCTTGCAAGTGTTGCAGATATTATACACGCTATTATTCCACTTTGAGGGGCCCCGAGTGGCCGAGTGGTCTAAAACGCTCTCCGTTACGGATCACTGCCATCTCACCTCTTTCTGCGTGGGTTCGAGTCTCGGATTCAGCCAATGTGGGTATGTGAGAAAGCTTGCCAATAGCTTCTCGTGGGTCGTTGGTTCTTTCCGGGATTTTCCGGGCTCTTCCTCCACCATTAATACTGGCCGCCATGTATAGCCTATCTTGTGCTGAAAAATGGCGTTAAACCCTACAACAACAAGAACAACAATTCCTCTTTGTACGTTAGTAAACTTATTTATTACGTACTTTTTGGTGATCAAGTTTGTACTGTTACAGGAGTGAATTCCTATTCGAATTGTTTTCAACCTATATTCCCTTTGACAAAAGCACTAACTCGTGCATTTTTTTAAACAGTATGTCATAAGATTTGTGGACGCCTGTATCGTGATCTTTGTGATACATTTGGTTGTACGTTTAAACTGCACGGATTTAATTAATCTGTGCGGGGGTGGGGGTGGGGTGGGGAAGGCAGGCAGGAAAGGCGCCTGTTTGACCGGTGTACTATCCAAAGCTTCGCGCTTAAAATTAGTTACGTTGGCAATTTATCCCGGATATTATCTAGCTCGATTATCTTTCGTCCTATTGTTCATCTCAATCCTTATGCAAAGCAAAGTAGTTTTGAAAAGTAACGTTGAACTAAGTACCGAAATAAACTATGAAACATTCCAGAATGTTGAGAAATCCATCAACGAAACTCTACGTTATACGTACTAAAAATTATTTTTGTACCAAATTTATCAAATAAACACGCTCTGGTGGCCTAGTGGCTAGAGCGTCCGCCTCGGATGCGGGAAGTCGTGGGTTCGGTCCCAGGCCGAGTCATACCAAAGACTTACAAAAATGGTACTAACAGCTGCCTCGCTTGGCGCTCAGCATTAAGAGGTTAGTGTTAGGACTGGTCGGCCTGGTGTCAGGATAATGTGACTGGGTGGGACATCATGTATATGTCTGCGGTATGATGCCCCAGTGCTAGACATCACTATAAAATGCCACACTGCAGACATCGTAGCGATATGACTGAAAAATTGTTAAGCTACGTTAAAAATCCAAATCACATACACATACACACACACACACAAATAAACAAAATGGACAATG
This sequence comes from Megalonaias nervosa, assembly GCA_016617855.1. Classification (NCBI taxonomy): domain Eukaryota; kingdom Metazoa; phylum Mollusca; class Bivalvia; order Unionida; family Unionidae; genus Megalonaias; species Megalonaias nervosa. The sequence goes on along the minus strand of JAECUM010008284.1, from coordinate 55,415 downwards.
ATGAATGTAGCCCCTGAAATGTCTGTTCACCCTCTCCCTCACTGATGAATCTGTGTGGTTATTTTATCATACACGTGTGTGTTTTATCGTTTTGTTTTGATATGTCCAATGTCTTTCATATTTAAAAACTATTTTTCAGATATGCTCAAGTTTTTGTATAATGAATATCATCTTTGGAATATTGTCCAACTATCCCATATTGTTTAATAAAATAACAGTAATATATACCTATTAAAAAGAGTATTTAATCAAAACAAACAAGTATAATTTCCCCTTTGTCCTTTTCATTCTAATATTAAATACAGTATAACCTTCTAAATCAATGTGATAAAGTCGTGCACATTGGTATTTTAAAAAAGATAGATTGAAATCATGGTTCTGACCATATTAGAACCACGAGTTTTTCAGTCAGAACTCAGTCCAGTGAGTCGATGTTAATCTTCACACGGGATGAAAATGCAACGATACCCAGGGATTGCGTACGAGATAGTTAATAAACCTGGGAAAATTGAGTGTGTAACTTTCTCCGCGACATCATCAGGGACTGGCGATATGCAGTTCAGACAGCCTTGTGCAAATGTTGTTAAGTATTAGACACGCTATCATTCCCATATGTACGTTATTATACATATTTAGAACAGAGTCTTTAATGATCAAGTTTATTGTGTAACAGGAGTAAATTGTTATTTGTATGCTATCTCCTGTGGACAACATTGGCTAGGGCTTACTTAAATACAGCGGATCATGAGACCGCTGTAGGCCTAAATGATAAATCTTTGTGACGGATTTACCTGTATTTTAGTCTCCGCGAATGTAACTGCATAAGTGCTGGACGATGGCTGTTTGACCGATGTACGTGTCCAAACGTTACGCTCTTTGATATTTGTTCGAGTGGCAATGTATTCCGGAGATGAGACTGATTAAGATTTATCGATTTTGAACACTTCGTCTCGGAACGTCATTAATAAAGCATAGTATTATTGATTTTGAACGCATCGTCTCGAAACGTCATTAATAAAGCACAATTACCCTAATTAAGATGTGGTGGAATACAACAAGAAGAATACTATGCTAGCGAGGGCGGCTCCCATATTACTCATTTTGGTGGCAGTAGAAAATAGCCTGTCTTGAAAATGAAAACTTGGTTTATGGACAATAGCTGCGGAAATGTTTTACTACAATCAGTGCTGTATTAACCATTCAGCACACTAAGCACGTGCTTAGGGCACCAGCCCAACAGGCGCACCAGAAAAAAAAATCAAATTAATTGTTGGTGATAACATTGAACGAATTATATTTGACCATTTCGACCAGTATGTACGAGTATTTTGATTTGGAATAATGGCAACACCGGTATCTTCCCACCTTTTTAGCTTTTAATATTGGCTTTGGGGGGTGGGGTGGGTTGAGTTTCACATTTGCAAGGGGGTAGGGCACCATAATATTTTCAATGCTTAGGGCCCTGGAAGGCCTTCATCTAGTACTGACTACATGTTCTGCCAATGGTAACTAAATTTCGAGACGGATAAAGCGAGGGTCTGTGTTTGGTTCGGTGTGGGATAATTTATCCTATTCTATCGTCTGGATATTAGTTCACTCACTGCATTTAAAAGAAGCTCTAATTTCCAATCTGATTAAAATCAGATCTTCACTGTCCAACGTGTAAATCTGACAGCGACCCCTTAGTGTCATGTTCTGGTTACCTTTGAATCAGCCAAGGGAAATGCAGCTTCCAGAAATGTGAATCAGATCGTTCGGCATATATTGATGCTCATCAACCATACTGCTCAGTCTCCCAAACGCAAAGGTATATGACTTCATCTGATTGGCTGAAACATATTATCCATATGGTAATAACATAGGTCACCAGAACACGACCCCTAAGCGGTCGCAGTCAGACAGTGAAGTTTTGATTTTAATCATATTGCTCTATTTTCAAAAGTTTATACATAATACATCGACAACACTGTATGCGCAATGTACAATTATTGTCAATTTAGAATGGGTTTTTTTCTCAAAGTTCTTCTAATAACTGTCACATGATCAAGGTGAGTATTTAGAAGTGGATATATTTTAACTGTCTTCTTGTTTGTAAAGTTGCATTTTCCCTGGTGTAGATTGTATACACTGAAAAAGCGATAGTTTATGTACGAGTAATATCATTTCCCGCAAATCAATGGATGTGAGCTGGACTGGTTTCGTAAGTCACATCTACAAGCCAGGATTGGGAGCGGAAAATGAAAAATAGGTAAGTAACTAGAAATGTTGGAAACATGGGAGTAGTTCCTTTGATTAGTCGCTTACTTGGGAGGAAAATGATTCTCTTTATTTCTACTTTAAAAAAGAAACATGTCTGGCAACTTTACATTCAGCACGCCAGTGAAAATTGTTCTGGTTACGAAGGTCTGCAAGGCAAAGATGTTTGACTCTTTGGAAGACTCGTTGATTTATCTTGACAGTATGCAATTTTGGGACAGAATTCAACAATTTTGGATTTAAAAAAAAAAATTACATTTATGAATACTGAGTGTAACGATATAACGAAAGCCATCGTATTTCTGTGCTTTGGCAAGACGTTTCATGTTAATGTCCAGACAAATAAAAATCAACGGCAAACAAGGTAATACATTAGTTTCCAGAATTCCTCCTCGCGTTCACCTGCGCAATAAAATTATAGTCAGACATATCTTATTAGAACGCGAGGTGCATAATGATAAGCTTAATTTATTGCGATCAGCAATGCTGATATTAACTCATAAATTGTTGAATGCTCAGATGCTGTTGTGGGTGCTAAGAATGAGTCAGAAAATCATAATTTGTAACCAAATCTAAGTATAAAAACGGATCAAGTTTACTGGCATTTGACTATATTAAATTATAAACCTTTCTTGGCCAAAATTCCAATGTGCCTTTCCGTAATATGTTCCAAGAAAAACACATGTTAGGGTAGCAGCGAGACGCTTGCTTTGTATTAATGCGGTTCGGGGTTCAATCCCACTTTTCGTCACGTACATAAATTTCCTATTCACGGCGGTGGTATCCTATATGCTATTTTTTTTCCCTCCATGCCAGAGACTACCACATGCAAACAAATGAAACGTCCATGGTAATTTGTCAACCGGCGTAAAACAAACCGTTTTAGATGCCGAAATAGGTTAATTAATAATTTGTAAAATTATATTTCTCTGTTATGCATCGAGTTTATTGACATTCCACTCTTTTTACCTGAACGCCTCCTTTGTCTAGATGAGCCATGTTCCTTTGTGTAATAACCGAGAGGCTACGTGTTTGCTTCAAACCTATATTACTCCGTGTTCGATCTCTGGCTCAGACAAATGCAGGATTGGCCTCACAAATATTGGTCTCTCTTCCTGAGTTCTCTACTTGAGTCCACTTTAATGGCTATATCACAAGAAATGAGTTGTGGGGAGTAAGGGTGTGTGTATTTTTTCTTTGCTTTTAAAACTTGTTGTTGAATTGAGGAAGATTGTGATAGTAAAATTGCAGATTGTATAAAACATGTAAAGATCTCAGTCCTCCAATAACTTTATGATCTTTATAGATGCATCCAAAGGCACCACCATTTTTTTTTTTTTCTTTTGAAGGTCTTGTAATTATTCCATAGTGTCCATGACTATAATGTGCCATCAAGAATTCGACAAACAACAGACTCTTTGACCGAAGGAGTACTCTCTGCCTAAATAATAGCGCTTTTCCTCTAAAATGTGTCGAAAAAGAACGTAAATCTTCTGTTTACACTTGTTCATCCACCGAAATAGTATCAGTACGAACACATTTGCATAAAGATTCACATCCAGCTGGCATTAAATTTGGCAGCGGTCAATTGAAAATTCTGCAATACGATATACTTGATGGACAGCTACTGTGTACGTCTAAAGAGTACTTGCACTTTAATAAAAGAGGTGCATTTAACATTTATAGCATTTCAACTGCCGATGAGGTCACGTTTCTGAAAGATATGACGAGTTTTCTGTGCCTTGACTCTAAAAAGATATCATACGAATGGAGAAAAGGCAAGACTGTAGTACGCATGGTTTGGATGCTTTAGTGTGTATTTGCATTCGTTGTTAAGTACCAATTAATAGTATCACTACTTAATTTAAGCCCCTCCATCATCTGCATAGGAAATCGTTATTAATTGGAGAAAAATTTCAAAATTAAGAAACTTATTCTCTGAATGCACACACGTTAACTTATACGTTTCAGTTGAATTCAATATATATTTTCGCAGTCATCGAAGCTCAAAGTATTTTCTATAATGTATTCTTCTTGTTTTGGACGCTGGCAGTTTGTGCAACCACTGATATATATATATATATATATATATATATAGAGTATATATAGAGTATATATATATATATATATATATATATATAGTATATAGTAGCAGTGTTATATATATATATATATATATATATATATATTAATTTCTATTTCACCCACACCAACATAACACCCTCCACCACTGTATAAAAATGTATCAAGATATATGTCTTTGCAATGAAATTATGTTCTGAAGACATTTGTTGATGTTTCGCGAACTCCAACTCTATCGCACAAAATGTAACATGCATGTGATTTCTTCTAACATCCTTGTATACATCCTTCAATATATACGCAGATAAGGTTAGTATGTATTTCTGTGTAGCACTTTTATCAAAATAGTTTAGGCAGTATCGCCAAAAGTGGAGGAATATATCCATGCGATAACGGCGATCCGTGAAATCTTAGACACAAATATCGTTATTAAATACAAGGAACAGGCACTTGTGTTGGCAATCATGGCTTACAGCATTCTTAACCGGCGCATTTCTGACATTTTTCTCAGTTTCTTTGGCATACGTGTGCCATATTGACTCATTTTCTTCTTTCTTGGATTTTTTTCCCAAAGAATCTAAAAGAAAGGTTATAAAGAAAGGTTATAAGGTTATTCATGTTACCAAATTCTATAAAACACAAATCGATTCCTCTTTACTGACGGAAAGTAGCTCTAATGATAGCCATTCGTGCAGTTTATTTTTGTTTTTCCTAACTGACAATAAATTCTGCTGTTTTATTGGAAACGTACTCTATAAACCATTTAGGATAGGAAAAATATGAAAATTCAATACAATAATTCTGACATACATTATGTACGTTTTAGTTGGGTTTTTTGTGAAAAAAAAGCGTTGTGTAAATTTATTCTCATCAGTCTGGCAGCGTAAAGAAAGAAAGAAAGAAAAGCAAAAAGAAAGCAAAAACATGTAGAGATATACTAAACGTTGCATAAGCAGCACCTTGCTTAATCACATATGTACAGTATAATTCTTAATCCTTTTCCATTCTGCATTCTTTCTTTTAACATTTCCAGATATCTGTTTCAATGACTGAAAGTAAAAATTACGTGTACAATAATCCTATTCGAATGTTATCGCAGTACTGACAAATCTTAGTCATATCACAACTACTACAATTTCGAAAACTGTGAGTAAGATTGTTGTTTATTTCATATAGCTGATATATTTATTTCCTATCCATGAATGCTTGCGAATTAAGTTGCATTACTTCAGTGTGTATGCTATGCAGACATTTAGTTGTGCTTTCAAAGAAATGTTTGGTTGCTTGGTTGATTTGTTGGCTTTCTGGCATAACTGTGAAGTAAAGACTATTTTGTGCAGAGATAATTGGGGTATGGCTTACATTAGCTGCCGTTCGAACCACCTCGGTTGTGTACGATAAGAGAAGTTGCCATTACTTTAAACTATTTTGTTCATTCGTAGCTTCTCATTCAGTCCTACGGTCAATTCCAACAGTAGACCGAGGCGGTCGGAATATATTACGTTTTCTTGTTTTATTTTTGCAAAGAAATTTCCAGCGAACAAAATGTATGATATATCTGTAAATAGCGCACCAACATACATTTGAGGCGTACTTTTGTTTCGCAGAAAAAAACGAGGTCTGAATGGGTTGAAGGATTAGTCAAAGTCGGAAACGGTACTGATATTTTAAAAATTATTTTATGAATTATTCTAGATGAGATCGACAGCAGTATTCAGAATTAATACATCTTTATGCAGTCTGGTATTTATAGTGGTATATTTCGTATCCTCTCTCTCTCTCTCTCTCTCTCTCTAGCCTAAGAAAATTAATATTGTTTTCACACATTTGGGAAGCAACTTCCCTTGTATAACCCCTTCTGATATCGAAGCTTTTTTGTAAGGCAGACAATCTGCCTATTTCCGCAAAGTTGTTAATTCGATCCGAACACTGACTTGAGCTCTTTAATCAGGTTTTAATTTGATGAAGAACGTAAACCGACCGTAGAGTTTTTGTAATGAGCCATAACAGATGAATTACCCGCATTAATTGCTCGTCACCAGCTTCCACCGACTGTTTATCAAATTTCTTTTATTTCCATTCAAGATGCCTGTCGTATTCATTTAGCGAATAGAAACATTGAAAAAAATAGCGAGTTTTCATCGCCAAGTGGGAACGGAATCAGTTATACATTAATCAAATAAGACGGACTGCAAGCGTTGCTATGGTAACTGTGATGAGAGTGATATCCAATCAAAGTAGCATATTTTATTATTCCTCTTCGGGATTGCATCTGCCTATGGAAAAAGATTTGCAGAAGCAACTGCAGTGCCCGTTCTCATTAAAGTAAACTAGCATGGAAGCATTTTCAGAATAATGAAGGGAAACTGTACAGCGCAAGTAATGTTCAATTTTCATCGGAAATAATAACGTTATTCTAATAGCAGGAACTTGTCTTCTGAAGTCAGCCCAAGACTAGTAGAAATCCACACTATTCGATCTGTACATGATATCAAACAACGGCGTAGAGTCTCATTGCCAGCGCATTATGTGAGGCGCATCGTGATATGCGCTGTTCCCTTTTTGTACTGTATTATATACACTGATAAATACGGTACCTCTTATTTTTTCCCCAGCTCATTCTAAGCTTTAAAGCTTTAACCAACGATAGTTGTGCAGATTGTTCTCTCTCTCTCTCTCTCTCTCTCTCTCTCTCTCTCTCTCTCTCTCTCTCTCTCACACACACACACACACACACACACAAATGTATAATAATAATTATCAATCAAAAATTATGTTTTTGATGGGTTCTGTTCGAAACAAAATTTGCATACAACTTAATAACTCCCTAGCTCGTCCATGTCATATTAGGAGACGATATATATATGTTGTTGTTGTTGTTGTTGTTGTAGGGTTTAACACCATTTTTCAGCACAAGATAGGCTATACATGGCGACCAGTATAAATGGTGGAGGAAGAACACGAGAAAACCCCGGAAAGAACCACCGACCCACGAGAAGCTACTGGCAAGCTTTCTCACATACCCACATTGGCCGAATCCGAGACTCGAACCCACGCATACAGAGGTGAGATGGCAGTGATCCTTAACGGTGAGCGCTTTAGACCACTTGGCCACTCGGGGCCCCAGGTACATATATGAAGAGATCTGTTTAAATTCGTACACGATGTATTCCTATTTCGTCTTCTTCTTCTTCTTCTTCTTCTTCTTCTTATTATTATTATTATTATTATTATTGTTGTTGTTGTTGTTGTTGTTGTTGATGTTGTTGTTGTTACTGCTGCTGCTGCTGTGCTGTTGGTAGTAAAAGTAGCAGCCTGTATCAATGTATCAAACATCTTTTTGTCCCTACTAGAAATTCCTTGACCTAACTATATAACATAGAAACAAATGCACTAAGGCGTAACAACATGAATAACATTTCCTGACAAAACTAATTATGTTTGTGATATTATGTTATCTTTTTGTACTGTTACGGCTCAGACTATCTGATACTTGACGTGTACTGAACAAAGGGAGTAAATAATGGCAAACATGAAGATAAGAAATTTGATGCGATTTATGATGATAATGGCGTTTGTCGACTAAAACCATTATCATTTATATTGCTTGTATATTCTCAAGGGAGAGACGATGCTTTAATTTGCAAAGTGCATTGGTGAAGAAATATACACTCAGAGAGAGAGAGAGAGAGAGAGAGAGAGAGAGAGAGAGAGAGAGAGAGAGAGCTAGCTAGCTAGCTATCATTGGCAGAGCTGTAAAAAGAGCCATATTTAATAAATAAAAAATAAAGAGCAAAGGTCAGAGGATTGATCACTAAGGAACCGCTTTGAGGATTTCAGTCCAGCTACTCAAGACATCCTGTATCTTAATTTGCTGATTCCGATTTGATAGATAGTTAAGAGGAAGACTCGAGCAATCGACAGATTCCTTTCTCAAGGGCAGAAAGCTGCATAAAATGATGACACAAACGAGACAAGAATAAAACACACACACACACACACACACACACACGCAATTATTTTACAGATGTGATGTGGATATTTACATACTCAAAAAAAGACGATGAGACAATAAATAATAAGAGCAGGGTTGTTCTGCAATATTTATTTTATTGTTGTATCTTTTTGTTTGTAAATATTTATTTTATTGTTGTATCTTTTTGTTTGTAAATATTAACAGCCAAACATTGTATATATTCTGTAAAGTAATTACACTTTTTAATCTTTTGTTTTAAGTAGATTCTGAATGGGTTTTAAGTCAATTTTATGCAGAGATTAGCTGATATTGATGCTTTGCTAGTCAACAATTCTTCTTCTGTAGCACAGCAAATCGTCGAGATTAAAGCCCCAAAGATTTCGAAATAATGTCACACTAGCCCTTGGATTGCAAGACTTTTGAAAACTATAACTTAAAACAGTTTCAGCCGGAGGATCACAAGAAAAAAAAAAAAAAAAGAAACTTTAATGGATGATTACGATATAAGCCGTGATTTCAGATGTTGTTTGAATTATGCAGTTGACAATAGAAAATGACAGAGTCTTATCTGCAAACGATAAAATTATATTTTTGTTTAATCAAATCGTTTGATAGAGATTTCTTTAAACTATTCACTAAAGTAACAGGAGGAACCAATCTCCCAAATTATTTTCGTTGCTCAGTAGAAGACGGGACAACGCTATCTTTATATGCATGCGTCTTTGAATGACATGGATTACTAGTAGTGTATTATAACCAGCTATCGATTCCTGCACGTACTCATCTGATTCATTATGGAGATCACTTCCTTCACGCACTCGATGTATTCGTTATGGAGATCATCTCGTTCACGTACTCAGCTGATTCATTATGGAGATCACTTCCTTCACGCACTCGATGTATTCGTTATGGAGATCATCACCTTCACGTACTCAGCTGATGCATTATGGAGATCACTTCCTGCACGTACTTGGGCGATTCCTTATGGAAATCATTTCCTGCACGTACTCGGATGATTCAGTATGGCGATCACTTCCTACACGTATTTAGGTGATTCACCATGGAGATCATTTCCTAAACGTACTCTGGCGATTCTTTATGGAGATCATTTCCTGCATGTGCTTAGATGATTCATAATGGAGATCACTGTGTACACGTACTTAGGTGATTCCTTTTGGAGATAACTTCCTGTACGTACTCAACGAATTTATTTTGAAGAAACAGCATACATAAAACACCAGTGATTCCCAACCCAGTTAATTCTACAGAACAATTAAAGGTGTTCTTCGGCGATGTCCTGTAACAAATTTCACTGCTTCGGTTTGGAAACTTACCACTATCTCACTTTCATCCCTAATACAGTTGCTCCAAACCATGTCAGCATAATTAAGAATAAGAAGTACAAATGCGGTATAGATTTTAGTGAGACAGACACTTCAGTAATCTGAAAACAAATTCCCTTTTAGTAGACTTTTAAAGCATTTAATTTATGTGATTCCCTGATTTAGCATTTAACATTCAGGAGATCTGGGTTGATGTTTTCTATAGTCCTATGCTCTCTCTTCACATTCCATAACCACAGCTGATTTTTTTTGTACATCTCACTGCGTCGCCACTTCATGGTATTGTGCTTTTTCTGATTTTTTATTCACAATCAGCTTTGCATATTGATAAGTTGATTGTTTTCTTTTTTGAATTTCTATTTTTATTCACATTGATTAAATGAATATAAGACAAAGTTATGATTTAAACATGAAAGATGGTTTTGATGAAGAAAGTAGAGTACTACAAACACTGAACGCTCAGCCATTCACGTACCGACGCACGGAAATAAGTGTGGCGTAGAAACTAAGCTAAATGACAAACCAACAAGAGGTAATTAAAATATTTAATATATTTACAGTTAATCCAAGTAATTATTCTGCTTTAATTAACATTACTACCGACCATAAAACTCTCTCTCTCTCTCTCTCTCTCTCTCTCTCTCTCTCTCTCTCTCTCTCTCTCTCTCTCCTTTGGTAGGTTTGACTTAACTTTTACCACCATTCATAGGTTCAGAGACATTGTCGTATGAGACAAGCAGAAATCCAAACGAAAATCCTTCACGCTCGTCTTTTCGTGTATGTATGTATGTATGTATGTATGTTTGTATATATATATATATATATATATATATATATATATATATATATATATATATATATATAAAGATAGATAGATAGATAGATAGATAGATAGATATTGTGAGTTTTAAGAGCACTATTAAAAGATATCACAGTGCTATTGTGCCTATTTTTAAGAAGCAATTTGTTCCATGTAAGTAGGACCTGGCAAGCAAAAGAATGTTGTCCTTATGCATTAGTTTTTATAGTGGGAATAATGAGAATACGAGTGACGAAAGCTGAGCGTAAACATCTAGAAGGGCGTACATATGGGTGAGGTAGGATATATATTTTGGACTGAAGACAGTCAACAAAATGTAGCATAGGGAACATATTTTGTATGTGCTGGAACGAAAGGGAAGTAAGGAGTGGTACATAGTAGAGAATGGGAGAATCGCTTGGTTTTGGGTGTTCTAATGATCATCCGGTCAGCTGTGTCGAATTTGTAGACGTTTCTGATGTAGGGACTAAGGCGAACCAGATAGAAGATAATTACAATAATCCAGTCGAGGAAGTAGTGAATAACGTACAAGTGTTCCATTGGCATCAAGTAAAAGATAATTCCGAATGGATCTGATGAGTCTCAGCTGATGGACTCAGGTCTCAACTATTACGTTCGGCTCAGTACAAACGAATGTTGTCAGAGTCTATTTTACAGCATGTTTCCTCTCTCATTTTCGTGGTGATACAAGAGTTAAATTTAGGAATTTGTGATATAGAAGGTAATTGTTATTTCTTTGTAAAAAGCATACTGTGGTTGTCTGTTGGTATTTCGGCGACAGTCCACAGTGAGAAATGAGGCATTGGTGCCGATCCTGAAGTGAAATCTATTAACAATTGCATGATCCTTTCTTTACAGTCCAGCCATACAAAAACATGCCGGTGAACCTATGACAGGAACTTCACCGTGAGTTCACGTTTGAAGGTTTCTTAGATTAATATATGATTTGTTAGGATTATGACACAAAGGAAATATCATTACTAACAAGCTAATGTAGAGACCATATAGGGAAAAAATTTATTCTGAGTTCCTTTGTCCATGACATATTGGTGCTATGAGAGAGTACTTTCAAAAGTGACACCTAGACTTCGTACTGATCGTATGAATTAAATATTGTTGTTGCTGACACCTATTGTTTGAAATAATGGATCTGAATGAGGAAGTCTGTATGTGGTGATCAGAATGGCTTCGGTTTTGTGAACATTTATCTGCAGCTTGTCACATGTCCTCCATGTTTTCACAACGGAAATGTACCTCGATCCGTATTGGATAGTATATAGCCCAATGTTGAAACCATTTCCACAGTTAACCCTTAGATTTGTCCCGTCAGAATAAAAATAAATATAAATATGCAAACTACGATAATGCTGGATTAAATATGGGGAGTTTTAAGACTCTCAATCAAGCATTAGAGGTATAATTTAATCAAAGGAAAATTTTTCGATCATACCTCGATGAGATTGTTTGGAGACATTAAACAATTTCCATATTTTGGGATGGAGTAAGTAAAATTTTTAAAATAATAATTTAACAAGTTTGTTTGGGAGAAAACAATTAGTGCTTGGTTGTAAATCTGAAAAAAACGCTAATTTCTCCTTTGCTGGAATTAACAAATGTACTTATTTGGGGAATTAAAATATCAAGGTGGCAAATAAAAGCGGTTCATAACAAAGGGGTGAATTTCATTAGCACTATCTTTGATGGTGTTAACTTTAAAACATTGCAAAACTTTAAGACAAAATTTAATATTGAAAAGGGAAATCAATTACTTAATTTGGGTCATTATTAAGAAAAGTATCAGACCCAGAGTAGACCAGTCGCCTAAATTTAGATGTTTAAGCCTGTATACCTACCGATATTAAGATATGATTAAAACATGCAGAGTAGTGTAAGAGTATTATAAAACCTTTATTAATAATAATGTTTCAATACTTATGTCAGGATCAACAATGGGACATGTGTTGAGGTGTTTTGTTTTGCAAATTCAACTGCAGATTATGGGGATGGGTTTGCAGAAATGTATTTAAAAACACCGGCGAGCCTAAAATACATTGTCTACAGTACAGAATAATTCACATGGTTTTAATGTAACAGCTGTTCAAGCAAAATCAGTGTAATATAAATAATCTATGTACATTTTCAAGGCGAAAAAACCCCCATTCAATTTTTGTTTTGGGAATGTAATCATTTTACTGAATTTTGGTCAGTTCTTTATGAATACTTCAAGGCAAATATTGCATTTCAGACTACATTGTCCCCTCAACAAATTATTCTTGTTGACACATACAAAAATTCAAAAGCACTAAACTATAATGTATCCTACATGCCCCAGATATAGAGCCTGTAAAACAAAAGCAAAGATGAATTTACAAGGCTTGATTTAATATTTTAAATTGTATTATCTTTCTGAGTTTATATTACAAAGAAAAACAAATCAGTTTCCTAATTATTTGAGAAATATGGTATATTGAATTTATTCTTTCCTCATTGTGAAATAATTTATTAGGACATCTGCTCTCTCCACGAATGTTATACAGCCTATACATTTTCGATATGAACGGAAAATCAATGCTTGCATCACATATTTTCTTAATTGCTTCCAACCTTCCCACCCATGTTTTGTTCAGTTGTTGCGTTTTATAGACCACATACAACAACAGTAAATGTGACTATGATGATACGATTTGTATAATTTACTATCGAATGTATATCAATATTTCTCAACATGCTGCTTTTGACAGTGAGTTCGCAACTCCTTGGCACCATCAATAACTGAGTAATAAAACAATAGAAAAAAAAAAAAAACAACAAACCAAACCCCCAATAAAATAAAACATCACAGGTGTTTAAATCGTTGCCTCTATCAGTAAACGAAAGTTGACTTAAACAACAGAAGCCAGTTATTTGGCTACATCAGCAACTGAATGCGCCATTTAGGAACTTCTTAAAAGCATAATTGGTCAAATAAAGTGGAAGGCAACATGACGATAGTTTTATTTACATCCACTACATCGAGTGTGTGCAGCTAGGGAATTATGCTTTAAAGTCAGTCTTCGTTGTCTCTTGCGATCATTGAATGTATCAGTCACCAACAGGCACGCGAATACAAATGTTGTTTTTCTTTTTATCTCAAAACTAAACAAATATTTCAAATCATGCAAATATCTCTTTTGAGGAGAGGTGGAGAGAAAGGGAGAGATCTATCATTTTACAAACATTTTCAAACTTGTTTCAAGGTTGCACTCAGCTCATGAGTTCCTCGTTATTAGCATATTGGAGGTGTGCTATAAATAGGTCAGTAGATCGATTAATATTTAGCCAGTGTCCTGCTTCCTAGTGAGTCACAATTCATCTGTTTTTTTTTAAATGATATGATAATGAGAATAAGACTTCATTTTAACTCATTGAAAAGTGTATGTCCTGCTCATTGCTATTCTAATTCAGCATTTGAGATTGATTTAAGTCAAGGAACAATGGATTTATGCAAACTGAAAGTAGATCTTTAATCTGGAACAGACGTTTCCTTCCACTGGTCAGATTAATCATATTGATATTGTTTAGTTGATTATTGTTTACGGGATTTTTTTTCAAAGTGTGTAACCTCTCTTTCCCTCTCTCACTTTCTGTCGTGTGTGCGTAAATTATTCAAAAGCACTGACTGTATTTGCTAACAACAATGGTAGTAATAGGTGTCCCTGGCGCACCGCCCTTGCTAGCATGTATGACAGTAGTGCGTTAATTTTACACGTACAAAAGGAGCTATGTAAACATAATTATCAATTGTACATTCAGTGGTCTCGAAATATCACCAGTAATATAATTCATGTTGTCCTAAAATCTTTTAATGAAAGAAAAACAATCATCGGATTATCAATTATGTTGAGTTTCTCCTTTCATATTAGGAAATTACAAACCCATTGTTTGAATATACAAAGCTATCTTTCAAAGTTGCATTAAAATTGCAATGAAACCAAGAAAAAGCCTATAAATTTGAAATGAAGATAAAAATTTCTTCTCAAAGTTAAAATACATACAAAATAATCAAACATCAACATATAAATAACATCAACATAAATAACAAAAAGGGAATATAATATGAAAACGTACAGTTATTATTATTTTATAACCTGTACCTCGTAGAATATAAAGTACTATAAAGCATGAAGCACCGTATGGTGATGATTTTGATAAGTGCCTAAATCACGTTACACTGCGCATGCCTAGGAAGATCAAGATTTCAAAAAACTGATAAATTCAAGGGTCAAGCTTGTTAAATATAATGCATTCAATTTAAGTCAGCTGTTTATTCCCATCGAGATTACTTGTTCATACAGTATATACTGCACATATCACGTTTCTCAAATCAGGTTAATCAAGAAAATTCTGGAAAGAAGAGAGTGAATAATATTAACAACTTTTAAACGCTTCATAAGTAATTAGACTTGCGGACATATTATTTTCTGTCACGTAAAATGTAAAAGACCTATGTAAGGATAGTTTATTCAAGAAGTGCTTTTAAATTACGATAAAATATAAGTTAGTATACTGGAGGTACTGGTCAACAAGGATGCCAAGAGGTTTTTAAGTTTGAGAAAAATTGAGTGAGAAGTAATCCATGTCGATAGATATGTGCTGTCTTGATATTAATTACGGTTTGCTTAAACTAAAATGTTATTAAGATAATATTTTCGTGTACGAGAAAGGAGTTATTTTAATGACTATACTATTTACAGAGTATTTAAGTATAAATCAACACTGAAATAACTTAACAAGTCTTAAGTATTTCGTTGTGAATTTTCAATGAGCACTGTATACACCGACACCGGAAGTATATATTTTTACCTCCATAACATAGTTCGCAACTTGGACACTACGCAAAAATAGGCACCTCTCTCTCTCTCTCTCTCTCTCTCTCTCTCTCTCTCTCTCTCATTATAATTTAAATAAACCAAAACAGAAAATAGAAATTAACATAATCGCTGCATTCAGCTGGTCAGTGCCTTATCAGCCTATTGTTCTAGAACCTTTACATATTTGGGTTGAGGGACGCGAGACAACTAAGGTTATTAACTTGTTAAATACATCAATTGTATTTCTGGTATTATTCCAAATTTCGTCTTGTCTTAAAGAACTATCTGTCCAAAATACCAAATTATAGTTTATTTAAAGTTAATATAAGCAGTCCCTTTATGATAGTAATTGTGCAAACTATCAGTTAGCTTTTGTAAATACCGCCTGTTTTGTGAAAATAAAACTAACTCGTAAGAAATAATAATAAACCCTGTAGTTGGAACTAAATATATAGTTATCCTTGTAAACCGCCACAGCGAGCACGGGGAAAACATGGCAACACAGAAGCTCACAATGCGCGTTCTGATGATATGCATCAGGGTTTAGATTAAACGAGATCAATAGCAAAAAGTCGGGTCCAATAATATTGTTACTACTCTAGGTCTTAAACTAAGTAAATGGTGTAACGTGAATCCAAAAATCTAAGTAAAATGAACAAACAACTTATTTCTCTCAGTTATAAAATGAAAACTTAAAAAACAACGAGTTTTCCCGGGTTCTTCCTCCACAAAATATACTTGCCGCTATTTATAGCCTATCATGTACTGAAAAGTGGCGCTTAACCCATAAAAAAACAAAACAACAATTCTATACAGGTGGTCTGTATTTTGTCCCTTTTTATTTCTTACTTTACAATAATGTCCACCCATACAAAAATAGCTTATTACATATTAGCATATTTAGTTTACCACGTGTATCTGTTACCAGAGTACTCCACTGTCAATTATGACATATCGTGAACAAACGAAGGCAGTTAAAGTGTAGAAAAACAAAAACATTAGTAACTGCCGACGATCTTATATATTTGTATTATTTTGTAAACATGGTCATTGTATAAGATCCACAGAACGCACCACCCATCCATGTACAAGTGTAAATGCACAGGTCGGAAGGAATCGTTGGACTCAAATGCCTCATTGTACAAAGATTATTCAATGTCACACTTATAAACAATTATAGAAAACATTGTAAACTAATCAATAACACAAATCTTTGATCCAGTAACTCTTATGTGATTTCCCTTTGTAATGTTAAAATTATTTGTTTAAAATAGTTTGTTCCCTGAAAACTGCAGTCGTTTTAGCTTCTATTCACGTTTTCCTCTCTACTCGTGAAAAGTCTAGCGTCATTACATTCACCGAATAAAGGTAAGGGTTATTTAAAGTCGGATTTTTTTTAAAAAATCCTCAAAAACACTATGTGCATGAGCATTGTCACAAATACTGATCGACTGATTGGATATATAGTGTCCTTTATAAAATAACTCTTGGTTGGCAACGTTCTAGCAACCTGTCATAAGTCTTCGCATTTCAGTGCCTCGGATTTAAATGTAACATACTATCTAATCAGGCGTTATTGCTTTTAAATTATGTGATGATTTTTATACATATTCCAACCCAGAGCACTCACTGTAAGGGCGCATACAGAGTTTAATGGTATCTAATCATCTGCTTGGGAAATTAAAGTGGGTCTTTATACACTCTGCATCGACTTTAAAGTTATAAATTTCTTTGATAGCAATTGACACCATTTTTTTTATCCAGTCTACAATGGCCACCAATAAGAAACAAGGTTTTCTTTACGTTAAAGTAATCATAGAATATGAGTCTCTAAACAGTCTTTATCCAGATTATATTTATAACCTAATTAAACTAACGTCATTCAATCCTGAGCATGATCCCAGATCGACCACCAATAACGGACTCCAAATTCGGAGATCAAGAATCAATAATTTGAAGAGCTATTTTTACTCTGTTAATATATACCTCTCGGAATTTCAACGTCAGTCATTTCATCTTAAATCTTATTTAAATAACTAATTTCGTGGATGCTAGACCGATATAGTGAAGCCTCTAAACGATTCGAACTGCATACAATCATCACCAGCCACGCAAGCCTTATGAAACTTTTTTTGTTAACGCGCAAAATCGCGACAGTGTTGGTTAATGCCGATGCGACGACGTTTTAGCTTTATGTTTGAGGAAGTTTGATTGAGAATTAAAACGTGTTGGTGGATAAATGCTGTCTTGTTATAATTGTGGTACATTTTATTTCAGAAAATACTATGATATTGATATGCGTTATGTTTTATTTACACCAAATGTAATTAAAATAATATTCTCGTGAATATACACCGCTATCGAAAGGAATTATTTGATGTAGAAATGCATCAGTAAGCAGATCAAAGCTTTAACGTCCTGTTCAGTTTTGAATTTTTGGCCAAAAAAAAGATAACAAAATGTGTCTGATTGTAAATGCAAGAAACTTCTGAGCCATTTTGAGTACCTGAGAAGTAAATCCTCATCAGTGGATAGGCAATGTCTTGTTCCGATTTCCATACATGTCTTTTTAGATGTATTTATATGCATTATATGTTGTTTACCCAAACTGGTAAATTGTTGGGGTCGTTATGAAGTTTCCTTCAGTGACGTCTATAGATTTTCCAGATGCATATACTGTAAAATTGTCAGCGAAGAGATCAGTGTTAGACTATTCTCGATCAAAATTAAGTGATGTGTAACAGTAAACAAATAACACCCCTTTGACTCTGCCTCGAATCGGACGTATGTTTATAGACACAACTGCCGTAGACTGTTAGACAGATATGATGTGAAATACACACCGAGTTGAAGAAAACTTGTGGATGAAGTTTTTAATGATCACCGAATTGTTAGCACATTTAATTGTTTTCCTTTTCTTTGCGTTTCTAAGTAAATGACGATTGCCAGAGTAAGTTCTCCCCATTCAGTCGATACTAACCACGTTTCTACACGTTTCGTTAAGGCAGTTTAAAATGAATTGTTATTGACGGAGACCAGATTGTTATTTACGGTGGAGTTGTTACTTGTTAAGATATCGGAAAAGACGCTTGCTGAAATGTTGCTCAGATATGAAATATATTGGTTGATAGTAAAATGGGTCATTCTTACAATTTCTGTGCCATGGCGGAATTCAGCGACTGTAGAAATTTACTAGGGGTGATGCTACAGTCAACCACTTCTTTCAATTGCTCAGAGCTTGAAAAGCCGACATTTTTAGTATTTCGGGATGAATTCCTTCTTTATGACCGATTTGGTGATGTCTATTTCAGTGACAAAATCAGTTAATGTAATTAGGAGGATTTTCAGACTACCATCATCGGGTACCGTTTGGTTCACGAAGGCAGTGCCACTTTCTATAGCAGGATCTGTGAAATTAGGCCTATCAATTGTTTTCTGAAACATTAGCGAAGCAGAGTTCCTGGTTTTGGGTGTGGCTGTTGCTATCAAACATAATTTGTACATGCACCTATAAACATATGAACAAATTACCAGATTATACATAGAGCGTCGTGAGTTCGTCTTTTGCGCTCAGCTGCTTACACAGATGGGCTAGTGATCACTAGTAGAGAAACAGGGTAAATTAATCTCGTAGAAGTTTTCAAGATGGATAGTATATGTTTTCTATTAGATTGGCAGAATGGGCGGCCTGCACTTCTTGATAGAACATTGACTGCCTATGGTAGGATGTGTAGTTTTACCATATGAAGTCATGTAACATTAATATTGGACATGAAATCACTATTAAAGTGTCCAATAATAGGTATTCATTGATCAATGCTAAAACGGGCCTTATTCTCGCGGTCAGATTGGCCAATCCATTATCAAAGTGTTTGCGGCAAATACGCAGAGGAGATAAAACAGGTTTGATATCGCAGAATCTTGATTCGAGGCATATTGATTCGAAAGTGAATATTTTAAAATCAATTCTACTATGGCATGAGTTGTTAGAAAAATACATGCCAAACAACTCGACCACGTCCTTGGCGTCGTGTGCATCACTGCAATCAGTTGTTTTGTTAGAAATGGCGCAGCTACGCACAATACAGCCATGGCACAGTCTACTTACTGCATGGTCTGGCTCATTTTGTATTGCAAGTCTTAGTTTATTGATACAGATTTAGACGTGTCTACATTGAATATGACCAGTTGCATACCTTTCTCGGTTGAAACCAAGGCGTGTACATGTTACACGTTTTCCAAGCGGAATGGAACTGAGCAAATATGTATTTCCTATTTGCGAGCTAGAGGAAGAAACATGAACAATTTTGGAAATTACATTTGGAATTGATACATTGGATTGTAAGGCGTTCGGAATAAATATAAAAGAGAACACAATCTGCTATTTTTGACTGAGGTACATGAATAATCATACTCAGATTAAGGTACCTAAAGTTAATAATTCCAACTGTATGTATCACGTCTATCATGGATAACATGTCTTATCCAACTGTGCGCATCACGTCTGTCATGGATGACTTGTCTTATCCAACTGTGTGTATCACGTCTGTCATGGATGACTTGTCTTATCCAACTGTGTGTATCACGTCTGTCATGGATGACTTGTCTTATCCAACTGTGTGTATCACGTCTGTCATGTATGACTTTTCTTATCCAACTGTCCCTTTCCCTGAAACTGTTATTGCCATCGAGTCTGCTGTGGTAACCTTGCCTTGTGGTGTATGCGTTGGAGTTTCTTTACCACCTAATAGGAGCTTGCATTGCACTTCTGTGTTTGTTTGTTTTTTTTCTGCTGCCTCGGGTGTTTTAAGTTGTGCCAGATCAAGAGGTTTGTTAACTTTGGCCTTACCATTAGAGTAACTGTGTGCTAATGCGGTTTTGGTTGCTAACGTTCAGATGACACTTAAGTGGATTTAGTCAGATTTGTATTTGTTTTTATTAAAAATGTCCGATCCATCTACTGTAATAAATATGCTAAATATTGAAGATTATCGTCATACTCACATGTACTTTTCAGTTGGAAAAAAATGTAATATTTTCTTTGAATGACTCTTAATGAACATTTATAAAGGAGCGGTTATCGTTGGAGTTACTGAAAAAAATCCTAATTCAAGTGGCAAATGATGGACATATCAACCACAAGAAAAACATAATATTTTCGTAAACATATAATATATATATATATTCAGAACATGACACAAGTTTGCATCCCATTTGTTGTAGCTATATGTTGCACTTGTTATTTACTGCTGTATACAGCTGGCTTAGTTCTATTCCATTCGTATTATACTGACTCACGATAGTATAGACAATTTATTGTAATATATAGAGCATTTTGAGTTACTATACTAGTTGTACTTTGTAATGATGATATTCTATGTTTAGTTGTAAAAGATTGATAAATACTTTACTTCGCCGGTATTGCAAACAGTCACACGTGTGATAATTCGAAGAAAGAGGATGTTCTATGACAGGATACTCTCTCTCTCTCTCTCTCTCTCTCTCTCTCTCTCTCTCCGAAGACATCATATGTGTATTGTGTATTCTGAAGATCTTTTATTGAATTAAACATACCTAAGGTTTTATAGGTCGAAACAAATTAAATGTGAGTGTGTGACACAAAACAAAATAAACCTTTACAATTGGTACAAGAAACGCAGAATGAGATAGACAGAGTGTTGCAGCAACTTGTTCAATACAGATGTTCTGCAGGAAATTTTTGAAATATGAACAAGGATAAATATATTACTGTGCATAAGTAAAACGACTCCAGTCTGTCTTGATAAGGCAAGTATAGCTTCTAACCAACGATCTACATTTATTTTCGCCTTTCCTAGCATTCACGTTAAATGTTTGGTATGTGACCATTTTTAATGGACAAAAAGCTCTATGGAAAAAGATACGAATAAATCCGTGTGAGCGTCTATGGAAATTAACATTACGGATGGGACTATGGGGTGGTATGGAAATTTTAATATTATGGGTAGGCATTGCCTCATATAAAATCTGTAATATGGTGAGGACGCCATATACATACAGCACAAACAAATTAACATTGCTGTAGTTGAAGACAGATCCGTCTTTGGAACATTAATGTTGAGGGACTGTAAAAAGATGTTAGAAACTTTTACAATAGGGAAAGATAAAGCGATCTAAAGACATTCAACATTATAGATTTCACAACGGTCCGCTTTGGGCATTTAATATTCCCGATGATTAAAAGGCGATTCTACATAATAGAACTGAAGATTTAATATATTGAACATTATTGATTAATATAGTGCCTTATGAAAATTGAAAATTAGAATTGTAAACATGTCTATACAGACAAAGGGGAAATAATAATAGACAATAACTCAGTCCTGAAGAAAAGAAAATAATTAGTCTTGAATGTCAATGCATTAGGATATGATAGGTTACGATGTGATGAAAAGCAATCGTTCTTGAAAACCGACACGTATAGATAGATTCCAACACGTCGTCATGAACACTTTTCAGCATTTGTCAGTTGATAATACAATACTCCATCTTTATCATTGTGCGTTGATCATTTTTTAATAGAGCCACAGACATGCTCATTGTATCAGTAGCCGAGGAATGAAAACGAAGTGAAGTTTGAGTATCTGCCACTAAGTCGATGTTTTGGAAACATTAAACTTACAAAGCAATGTTCATCCTTACGAACTATGGTATCGTAGTATGATATATGGTGAAGTTTTGACAAATCCTCGCTTTTACAAATCAACATTAACGTTTACGATGTGTCACTCATCCTTGCAAACTAACTGGTAAGGGTATATATTGTTATGATACGGTGACAGACACTCATAATTACGACCAAAACCTATATTTACTATCGAGCACTTATTCTTACAAATATAGTTTATCATTGCTTACTCAGAAACGTTATTTGATGATGCGATTCATTATCGATCATTTTAAAGAAGACGCTCGATCGTTCTGCTCCACGATTTGGAAACGTAAAATCAGTATTACGACACATTATCAACCTAGGTCACAAATTATACGTTAGGCGGAACATGCACTATTATATTGCAGAAGGATTACATTTTCTTGCTGTTTTTAAGGTGAAGGAAAGACTTTCATTTCTTCAAAAATAAAATTTTCGTAGCCGAAATGTGTCTATAGATGTAATAAAATAATGAATAAATCTGTCTCTGGATAATTGACAAGAGAAAAGGAGTGGAATAGTTCTTTATTTGTCTTATAAAAACATGTACTTTTACAATCTAATACCAACACTTATAATCTGACACATAGTGGAAATTGGACGAAGTTTGGTATATTTCTTGTTTTTTTACAGACAGACACTCCTAAAACCCATCACTCATGCTTGTAATAAACCGGTAAGGGCTACTGTACGTTTTTCTTCCATATAGCTACAAACTTATTCAATCCAACAACTACACCTAAAATCCAACGGATAAGGTGAAAAGGAAAACTGTATGGTATTTGTTCTGTCCATAATACAATCTCTTTCTGTCTAACAAACGCATTTAAAATCAAACATCGGGTATTTAACGTTTATTTTTCATACATACACACACTCTTACAGTCCAACACACACACACTAACAATCCATTATGGAAGGGAAGAAGATATATGCTTCCATGATGCAAACACATATATACAAACGAAAACATAGGACAAAACAATACTAACTAGCATTCCCTGTCGTAACAAACTACGATGTCCCTAAAAATGCCAGTCATTTGTCATGGGAGGGTCCCTTTTCTAGGACGAAAGCAGATGTACCTATCTCGCCTAGACTTACAGTAAAGACTACACTTTAGCAGCTACGCACTACTTAGAGGTAGTTTAAAACTGATAGCCTAAAGAATATCTCTTAGACCTCGATCTCCGTATCATTTTGTTGCGATATGTCTCTGAACTTTTGTTTTTTTTCAGGTTGTCTCTAGTAAAGATGCTGGCAAAAGAATTTCAACCATTCAATGTTTTGCTATTTAACATTTTTTTTTATGTTCTTAGCGCTTTCTTCTTTCTGTTTCGTTTTAGCAATTCCGCTAGGAACCACGTTCTCATCGACAATGGCAAACTCCTCTACGGATATTTCTCTTTCTCTTAGGAAGCCAGTACACGTCATGTAACTGGAGTATGGTAAGTTCTACTCTCTAGAATTATATTAAGTCGGTCTCCGACTATCACAGCTTACTGGATGAACTAATACATTGACGAGGTGTATATGCTTGATGTGCGAACGTCTTGTGCAACATCCACTGATAAATACACAAAGCTAGAGAGAGGGTGATTAAATATGTAACGTGGTTCGCTCGACAAAATCAGCTACTAACTTGAGCACTCATGAACAAAAATGATGAATGAGGCCAGGAACGGTTCCTCATCTTCATGTACAATGCCTACATTCGAAACGAGTAATGAGCACTTATTTATAATTCACAATATAAGGCACAATTTTATGGTGAATTTTTGCAGTTTTGATAGCTTTAGTTGGTGAAACCTAGTTTCCATTCCTTCATCATGATTTCATTAGCCATCGACTTAAACTTCAGATTCGAACTGTGCAAAAAAAAAAAAAAATTCCATAAATGATCACGAACCCGCAATTCTCCTATTTCATCATTTCTAGGACACAGTTACCCACAGCATATCAGTAAATGTGCTTGACAGAATACAAGGCTTCTTTCATAAGGAAAGTAGAAGCAATATTGTCCAAAACAATTGAATCGGTACCATGGGGTATGCTATCGCATGATAAATAACACCAGATAGCAATTCCGATACTATGCTTAATCGACCACTTCAATGTCAGCACACAGAAAGAGAGAATGAGAGGATTATCCAAGAGTGAAAGTGGCTTTGTATCAAACAATGATCGTTTTCACATTAAATCTGGAATCAAGTTCAAGTCATGAAAAGTTTGAACGACAGGACGCTTACGAAAACTTTACAGTAATGATATTACCAATAACTAACAATTAGAGTTTACATTGGAAAGTCATTATCTAACCTGAGCAATTTGAATTAAAAATAGTTGCATAACCTCAATATTATTTTGCAACCGGTTTTTTAAACAGTTCTCTACTGCGAAATTATCACCAACTCATATGATTCGATTATGTAACTTAAGTCATGCACAAGCATATACAGATTGCACCCGAAGTAAATTAGTTGTAAAATGTAATTGCTTGTCAACATGTTATAACGGTAAAGCATCTGATGAAGATATTGAAGAGTTTGTACACATTTGTTGATGTCAATAGGAACACCGCTTTAGTATTGATGGCTTGTCAATATAAATGTCAGCATATATTTCGATGATGTATACAGTCAGCTCCGTTTTAGATGAGCTGCTGAACAGAACTAGTACAACTCTTAATGAGTTTTATAGATTTTTTGAATATATAATATTTGATATTTTCACACAATAACACGTTAATTGAACAAAATAAATTCATCTGAGATATGGCAGTGTGCCTGTGACATGTACTATGGCCAATTTTGACTCCACAGCATGGAAATAACATTATAGTACTCTTCACCAAACAGTATCTTTATTCTATGTCATTTAATGACAAGACTGGTCGGTGACTTAGAGAGAATACATAGGATGTTTAGGCAACGAACGATAAAACTTGTTTCATAGTTTGGATTTTATTCTAAATTGATATATATGTGTGTGTAGAGATTCGAGCAAATGTGTCCAGGGATAATCAAAATAGCCATACGAGTTTACGTTTCCTTTAATAGTTGTTTTACATTTTTTTCTTAATCTATATTTACTAAGCTGCGTGCATGCGGGTATCTACGACACTTCTAGTGAAAATAAATATTATTTACATTGCACAAACTATATTCCAATTCAACAAATTCTGACATACCATCGTTACGATTGCCCACACATATGTTTCATACAATTCATTCCAAAGGCCGATATAAGGTGCAATTGCTGATTCAACAACTGGTATCCCCTTGCCTTAATTTTGCGTACGATGCCACATGTTGCTTCATGTGTATCTGCTGTGTGATTGATAACCAAATATTCCGCCGTATGTGTTACTTCCTATTCTCATTTTTCGTGATTTGAGTAATGAGAGTCGTCTAGCGATTGATACAAAAACGTTCCGCTTTTGTTTGTTCAGCATGTAAATAGATTACATTCCTGCACATAAATGCATGACGTTTTTCAGCATAACGACACAGATCTCAACCTTTCAATAGACTGATTCGTGCACGTTATACCGGATAAGTCGGTTATCTCGTTTTTTTGTATCACCCACAATAAAACTATTATTCATATTATAAAAGTGATATGATATAGAGCTATATAATGGGTAACTATTATCTCGGTCCGTTACATTATAGCGATTTCCACTTAGGAGAAAATAAACGACTCTTGCTCTTGGCTATTTTAACCTCACCACCTCTAACCGAGGAATTATATAAATCTGATATATAACAAAATGAGTATATATAAGTTTTGTATATTTCGTCTGGGTGTCATTTCAAATCATGCAATCATAAATAATCTAAAACCATGTGAACCATTATTTGCCCTATATTTATATACAGGTTTTAACAGTTCTAACAGTTTCCACTAGACTGTGCGTCTAGAGCTGAGTTATAAGTGTACTCTGTCCAACAATGGAAATATCAGACGATTATATAAAGGGACCTCAAATAGAATTTTGCACTTATTTATAGTGATGCTATTGTTCAAATATTCCACTATCACATTCATTGTATTATCTCCTATTCTCTGTCGGTTAAGGGAACGTTGGAATCGTCGGCAAAATCTAACTGGAGAATATAATCATAATTTGGTACACTTTAACAAATTCTGTTGGGTGGTTCAATGACATGCCACCATCATCGTATGAGGCGGAGAAAGTTTTAAATGTGTATTTAAAAGATTGCTAGTATGAAGTTGAGTATGTGAGATATTTTGTATTTTATAGATGGTAAAATGAAAATATTTTATTTGATCCTAAGGGAGAACACGTTACATGCAATGATTTTAAATTTCTAAGGTCCAGTGTGTCCCAAATACCACAAAGGTTCCACAATATGTCTGGGTTTCAAATAATATCTCCACGCATCGAGAGTGATGTAGTAATTAAAACATCTTTATCACCATGGTATTTTCTTTTCTCCAGAATTTCTTTGCGCATTCTTTCTAACAAAATATGGTACCGCTTATATAATTGTGAACGATGTCTTGGCGGAATTACCTTATAGCCTAATAGTGCGTGCTTTTATATATACACAGATATCAGCAGAACAAAATAGTTCATGGAGTATAAAATATAAACATAAGAATGGGTTCACTTTATTGTTGTTCTGTTTCTGCGTAAGCAAATTATATATAATAACAACAAGGAGAATTCGTGTCCTGCCCTAATGGTGTTATATTTATCCGGAAAAGTTATTCTTGTCGGCCACATATTGATGTACGAAAGGGATTATTATACAAAAACCAATCTCTTTCCGTAGTTCCGATGAAATGATTTCATATAATTAAGAGGATTATTGTGCGTACTTGTATAATGCATATCATTATGTTAGTACTTAATATTGTCTCATGGACTACACGGATTAACTATTGTATTTTTATCGAGAAGTCTTACAAGTCTGTGGGGTTTCGTGTAACTCGGATGTTGCGGGCGATAGTGACGTTTGCTGATAGGACATACGACCGGACTAATTTACTCGCACTGAGAGACCAAAGGTTTGGGACCAACGGGTCTGCAAGAGATATAGTGGCACACAAGGGATCCTACGGTAGACTAGAAGGAGCGGGGTCATGCATAGATGCTCTTTGACCATTCGACCAGAGCCGTGGAATTTGAAATACATAGTGTCCGTCGAGTACGCTCGATAAGATACATTATTCCCTTTTTCAATCGATATAATTCAGTATCACTACATATGTGAAAGTTTAATCAAATATCGCCATATGCGTGAAAATCAAATATATTTGTATAGTATTTTACGATGATCCATACATTGTTCATATCTGTTTATACATTGATCATCCTTGGTGATAGATCCATAGATTGTTCATATTCATAATTTGTATACCATGACCATCCATCGTGAAAGTTCCATATATCATCATAACTAAATTATTTCGATGCGTCGATCCTTGTTTGATTAGTCGTCTAAATGATATGCTGTTATTACTTACATTTAGGAGCGATATCATTTTTATATTTGTTTCTGAACTCCCTGTGCATCATTTTGTTACATCCATTTTGAACCTTATGCGAACGAGTATATCAGATTCATTAATTCGTTAAATTACCTTATAGATAAGAATCTCGTTCCCGAGATTGGGTTCTGTGTCTTCGCTTTGTCCGATCTTAATCAGGATTTATCCTGTTAAACTCCGTAATACCTGGTAACATTGTATGAATTTTAAATGAATCTCCCTATGGTAACAATTGTGTTTATTGCAGACAGTTCTCCTATGAAAAGTTGCCAAATTAAAAGAAGTTCACTTACGTCCGATTGTAACCGATACATACTGTCATTAAATGACTACTTTAAGAAAGACATTGAAAGTTGTACCCAAAAACGAACCTGGTAATCTTCTTATTTTAATATTCGTTTGTTTTATCTGTCTAATTATTTTGGATGATCTCAAGGCTGCTGGAAGCATCTAACAGGAACATATCTTTGTGACATAAACCTCTAAAATAAAATTGATCCACGAATAAATTGTTAACCTAAATTTGTATACCATGACTTTAAACACTATAACGCTTACGTGTGTAATATTGAACGTCGTGTCACTGGCCAAAGTCCAATCTAAAGGATTACAAAGAGCTCAGATAAGATGTTTTGGACACAAACTGCCCATAAAGCTCTATTCAGTCCAATAATAGGATTGTATGATGTATGAGAATTTCTGGCCACCTATATAATAATACGGTCCTATTTCAATTTGTATTACTGTATATTTGCTACCTTCAATTCCTTTTATTGTGCCTCTTGCAACTCGCTTCCTCGAACGCTTTGTTATAGAACTAATCGTTTCGTTTGCCTTTCAGTAGCGTTTTCGACTGATTGATAATCAACTCATTTTATCCATCGTTTAACAAAGACACCAAGTGAAAAAATAAAGGATTTGCAGTAGTTTGCAAAATCGACACAAAGGTATGCAAAATAGACTTGCATGAGAACAATTCAAATTGTATTAATGCCTACAATCGATATATAGAGCTAAACTGAATAGCTGTACAGTAATATAATATAGGTACTGTGACTTAACGATGCATCATCATAGCACGGTACTACTGAATCAAACTCCCTAAAATAGTTAATTTCCTATTCAGCAAACTGAAACCAAAAATGCAACAAATTAAGAATATTTTGCTGGACACTAAATCCTGTTCAAGTTTATGAACAATGTAACATGCAAATTATGATATCTGCTTGCTTTCATTCTTTGCGTATTATTTACATTACCTATTAGGATGGCATTATGTCTATTCAGTGTTATGAAGTTTTCCATTTCATTCCCCTTATATCCTTACAGAGATACACTATGACACAGTTTAGAGCTCTTCACGCTGAATGACTCATATCACAAACGGAAATGCATATAAAGAGGAAATAACTGTTCCATCCTTTCTTGATTTCCATAGAAACCTTGCTTACTCAGTGGATTATACGTGAGTGGTGACATTTCTTCAGTTTTTCCCATTTTAGTCGCAAAATATTCTAGATTAAATAATGATCAGGCTTAATGGTATCAACGTAAAGAGAAAAGACTCATTGAAGTTTATTATTTTAATATTTTGTTGTTGAACTAGAGTTTGCCAAGTTGTCGGATTTCACAAACTAATTATGCTCTAGGACCTATATTGGGGCTAGTAAAGAACATCATTTGAAGCTTGCCAATCAGAAATAGTGCCTTGAAACAGCCAAAATTATATAGCAACTAGCATGGTCTTATTAGTTTGCCTAGTGTTTCTCTACATAACATCGATTAATATGTCTGATGGCAGGGTGGTTCAAGCAATAATTGGAAGAAACGTATCATTTTCATTTACACTCGTTACGACATATTCCATTAAGATACTGCATAAAAATTCACGTTTCTTATCGGTGTGGCCAGACGCAACTTATCATCTTGTACCTGAAAATTCGGAGTAAATGCGAATTTCGGTAGGTATGTCTGCAAGAGAGACAATCAACGTGATTCTAAACTTACTGAATATCACATAAAGTGACAGTGGAATATACAGTGTGGAAAAACAATGGGACTCGAATGAATTTAACGTCAGTGTTTTTTCTGGAAACAATTGGTATGTAATTCCTGCTAAGATATAATTAGCGTATAATTAGCACATTTCTTTACTTTTGTATTTTTGTATTTATTCAATGGCTTCTCAAATGTTAATAGAAAAGGGTACTGCTGCAAGAAGCAAATAACCAAATCCGTTTAGCTGTTATTTTATTCCATTCCTCCCCCGTCTTTTACTGCTCCCTTATTCTAAAATATCCTTGTTCATCCGCAAATAAGTCCAAATTAATTATAATTCCGTCTTAAGGATATAGAAAGAATCACTCTGCATTTACAAGCTCTCATCGGATAAACCGAGGCCTATTAAAATTATTCAGCAATTGAAAGCATAACTGGAACTCTACCTTGCATTAGCAGTGATCTTAAAAGTTTGTTAAAAATAATTTTTCTCCATTCCACCGTCTACACACCCGAAGACGCTATTCGTTGAATTGATTCAATTTATGAGACAATTTGTATTACCCCGGATTAATACTTTCTAATTATTTTGGCTTCATCCATTTAAAATATGCGACGGTCTGAAATAGTTCTTTATCATGAACGACCTTAAACCAATTAGACATTCTAATGTGTCTGCAAGTCAAAGAATCATTAATACTTATTGGTTGCAAGATATTAAAGATTATGTTTTAAACTGTCTTTGACAATATTTCAAGTAGACAGATGAGACAAAAGCAAGTTCCATCCAAAGATCAAAAAAGGAAAAGACCTTGTCTAAATTTTGCAAAGCATCACGGTGAACGAAAACGAAAGACAAATTCACACCATGTTCAGTTGCAGCTACTTTCACAAGAATGTGCAATTGTCAATTGAAACCCTAAAACCAATCAACTTGTTTGTTTATTTTTTTTAATTTGATCAGTGTAGATTTTAATTACTAAAAGACATAAAAATACAAAAAAGAGGATATCACATCTACACGTCGCTACTTTGGATCCTGTGTAGGAAATTATATATATATAAAAAAAGAATTCTGCATTCTTACCAAAACTCCAACAAGTAAATCACTCATTGCCGCATTATCGGGCTAAAATAGCAGTATGCAACCTTATCCAGCTTTATATATTTTTTCTTTTACTATGTTCCTATATATATATATATATATATAAAGCAATTTCAGATATCAATCAGTGAGGGGCAAATCAAGCAATAAACCATAACTTGAACTTTTAGTTTGTCTGGCAAAGCAAATGGGTACTGCAAACGCGATTAGGTAAATATCACCTTTGAAATATAGTTGTATAGCATTGTACATAAGTCGATACAAAGCTACTGCTCTTCAACAGAAGAAATACAAACTAATGACACCCCATATCAAATTAATTCTAACATTACTAAAAGTCAAACTAAAGGATATAGACTTGACAGTCAGCACAAGCTGTGCATTAGACCACCGATATGCGCATAAATGCATAATTGTTCTACTTGCGTTATTATGGCCATGAACATGTTTTGCATGAAACATGACCAGTATGATAAGCCACATTCAGTACAAGACTGCAAGTAACGCATTTGAAAGAAGAGAAAGGCAGATTCAATCCACTAGAAAGAAGACAATAGACTAACACAAAAATGAGGTACACTTATACGCAACAAGGAACAATATCTATTGTAGATCGTTGATTCAAAATATACATGTTAAATGGTCTATACGGACACATGACCGGAAACAAAGAGAATAGAAGAAAACAATCATATATTGTAGATTGTCTCAATATCGATTGTGTTTATAATAGCATACATTAATTACATCAACAATTATATGTGAAAGTGATATAAAAAAAACCTGCACGATGAATAACTTTGTTGTTATACACGTGGGCAGAAACAAACAGTTTTTTTTATTGGTTTTGTTTATTTCATTGCAAACCTGAAAAAGAAATTGAACTCGAGTAACAGTAGGGATTGCCACAAATTTTTTAATATGTAATTAACAAGAAATTGCTATTATTTGAATTATGTACATTATCAGAGTTCTTGACTTAGAAGGAAATGATAGCGTGTTGAACCATATGAGCACAGGCTACAGCCGAAAACTATGTTCAGATTTTTTCTGTTGATTAATGACAATATAAAAGATGGGCAACAAAGAGACAGGTGTTTTGAACTGCGTAAGATTTTATTTTCCGTTGTGTGCAATATATAACATTCGATTATGACCATGCTAAAAACACCTCTCCAAGCCACCCACCAAACTCTCCCCCCACCCCACCCCCAAACATTAAATAAATAAATAACCATAAAAGACCAATACTCAAACAACCAAGTAAACTGTCGAATTTAACTGCATTCTAGAACCCAAAAAGTTAAAACTAAATGATAACTTGAGGATCGGCAATGTTTTAACGTTTTGTTGTTGTTATGTGTATCACTATTTTTATTGTATTCCGTTTTGTATCAACTCTGTAGCAGAGTTCGTTTGCAATTATGGAAACAAATAGTGATCGTTTTGTAAATTTCAAAGTATTAATTTAATACATCTTATTGTGAATAAATATATCAGTTAAATTAGTAGCATATGCTGCTGACCCGTTTAAAATTAATTCAAAGCAAATTGATGAATGAATCAATTATATACTGAGTATAACATGCTTATACAAATGCTTGTACACACTTGCGCACTGTGACATAAAGCCACAGAATAGTTAGAGATATTAAGAAAAGTGTATCACAACGTAGTCATGAAGACGCATTAACTCAAATAAAAGTAAATATTCATTATTATTTTAGCATTTAATAATAGTATAGTTTAACCAATGCTTATTCAATCCCGTTATTAAAAGCTCTGCATCTTCTATCTAATCAATAAATGTGGACTTTTACAATGGCTGAAAGGCATTAAAGAAGATGAAGAAACGATCTCAGGTCTATCATATAACAAATTACAGGGTAGTACGATTTGTATTCCACAAACGCAGCTTTTATTGGGACATGTCGTATGTTTTTCATCTGGGATGTATATAATGACCTTCGAAAGAAACATGAATGTGCGAGGATTCAGTTAGAGTAAATAAGTGACAATTAGAAGTGTGTGTAATCAAATTCTAAACAACTTCACCAAAGACTGAAAGAGTCGGTCCTGAATGCCGCCATGACATGTACCACTTGTACTATATTAATACAATAATGATGCATACACAAATTGCACATTTTTACATAATGTAATTAACCTAGGTACGTGCAATTTGTATTTATCTCAATGCTTATAGCCTATTTGTTCATTAATGGGAGTCCGTGTTAGGAAGATATTTCTGAGAGAGAGAGAGAGAGAGAGAGAGAGAGAGAGAGAGAGAGAGAGAGAGAGAGAGTAATTAGACAATTTCTAGGAGCAGACGTTATATTCACTAGACGTGATGATAATATGTATTACCTTTGTAAAATCTACCCTTACTAATTTCTTAACGTATGAAATTATCTGGATATTTTATATATACTTGTTTGAGAATAGTTTTGTATTGGTGTATTGCATGGAGTGAAGTGCAAGTATATGGCTCGGAAAGGCTTACAGAGGAATCATACAAATGCGAAATAAGAAAATGCAACAAAAGCAAACATGCCACAGTGAAAATAGAGTTGAAAACAACTGTTGTGGTGAGGTCCTTGGAAATAGGCAAAAACAATGGTCTTCAAGCTAGGCTCACGCAGGTATTTGATTGGCTATACAAAGATTTTCTGGTGGCAGTAGTGCGAGATTGGATAGGTTTGTGAATATTTATTTTATTCGGTAATGTTTTTAACAAAAATATTAAATTCGGGCCATTCAACACGGCAACTGGAACGAAAATGTACCCTCTAAGAAGTCAAAGTCTTCTTTGGGAGTTCAGTTTGTGCCTTACAACATTTAGTACATGAACGCAGATATATTTCTTTAATTTCCATTGAAAAGTTAGCACTATTTGTCCTTTAGGAACCGGTAATGTCACCGGAAGGATATAATCTGGCAGTGGAACATATAGTGTGAATGAATGTCACAGGGTATTGCCTAAATGTGAATCAGTTACAAACGAATGTGTTTGTCTCCTTCAGACACGAGATCATTTGATGTGTATTTTAAATTAGAAAAGACGTTATTGAAATCTCATCTTTCACGGATGAATTTAAATGACCAAAGTGATCCTATAATCAGTTCCTTCCATTCACAGTTTACAAATTTAAATTTTCGTACGTTTGATTATAACAGAAGAACTTTCTGATAAACCTTTCCCCAGCGCGCACACCTACACACACACATACACACACTATTTGTCGCGAAGCAAAATGGTGGGCAACGACTGTGTCCCTGTGGCTGTTAAATGGCTGTTTTTCGGTCACTGATTTCAAATGGGTTGAAAAAGGCGCACGAATAACTCACATAGATACTATCGTTTTGGAGTGAGTTATGTCTGGTTTTGAGGATGTGATTATGGAGGCTTAATAACGGCAAGAACCTGGTATTTTGCATCGCTTTATGTAGAAAACTATTCGGCAGTCAACATGAATCTGCATCGCTCTACCTGCAGTATCGTCGTCGTTTTAGCAGGAGGTGCCTGAGTTTTTAACCATTGGTTGGTGTCCTAATTGTTGCGCGTCAGATATGAGGCATAGCAGTTTTAGGAGCAGGGAGAAGCTAGGTGTCATTTTTAATGTGCTCGATTGACAAGATCCAGAATTATGTAACTAGGTTGTTAACCTAATATCAGTATACGATCATTTGATACCTGATTCAATATCATATCGGGTGAACTTTATGTAGCCTTTTTACATTGTTAATACGTATTTCATTTTTAAGCATCTAGTATTCATGCTTTATCTTTAGTTCGATGGAGCTTGGCAGAAATAGGTGATCACATCTACTAATTCTGAGTCAGAGTTTTAATCATGTTCGAGAATCGTAAATCGGGTTGGTGACTGATTCTTGAGAATTAATCCAGCATTATTCATGACCACAAACATGAAGTTTGTGAGCACTCTTCCCCAAGTGATCTTCGATGGTGTATGTGCTATTTATATTTACGTCTCTGTTTATAGCTTTGTCACTTTTAGTGGGTGTTTTTTGTTGATTATGGGGAGACGGTGTTGGGAGCATATTTCTCAGCCGGAGTAATTAATCAATTTCTAGGAGTAGACGTCATAATTTACAACATATACGAGTCTTTATAACATCATGGATAAATTTTGTAAAATGAATCCTCCTTAATTTGTTAACATAGCGAATTGTCTGGAAAGTTTTAGGCATATGTGTCCAGTAATATGAGATAGGAATCAGGTTTTGAGTTGGATGCTTGGATCCTGTCTTGTATTGCATGAAGTCAATTACTAATATTTGTCTCTGAAAGAAATGATAATGTGAAACAAGGCAAACCACGTAAGTGTGAAATTAGAGGTTCGTTATGTGTGGTCATTAGAAATTAGAGACAAATCACTATAGCTTTTAACAGTTTAAGAACCTTACAGTTGACGAGGACAGTTGTCATGAGGTCTTTGAAAATAAGTAAAATTAATTTACTTCAAGCCACGCTCACTCAGGTGCTCAGTTCACTCTGTAGAGACCCCTTGTGTGGAACGCTATTTAGACTCAACAGATATATATTTTGTTTCTTTTAAAACTTGTTCTTTTTCTGAATTAATATTAATTATATCCCGAGGTACAGCTTTTTACACAGTTTTCAATATTATCATAATGTATAAAATTAAATTTAATGTAAATAAAAATAATAACAATTAATAGGTATAAAACATTGTTTAATAATAAGTTAAATGTACTGTTAAGACTCGTTGGTTACAAAATAAGTAACTGGTTGCTATTTGCGTTTTAGGTTGGATTCACTTTTTTAATATCATCTTCATAGTAGAAAAGAACATCTTTAGAAAGAAGCAAATTGGTTTAAAAAAATAATTGATATTTGTATATAGCGAATTAGTTACATGTTCCTTCGTCACCTGAAAGCTTTCCTTAAATAGTTGTTTAAAAGCTTCACTCTGCTCATTTTTAAGATTTAAATTGTTCCAATTGCACACATTATCTATCTCAAAGTGATGTAAGTTTTACGAATTTGCCTCTGTTATTGACACTTTCAACGAGCAATACAATGAAAATGTGAAAAGTAATCTTGCTTCCCAACTCCAAAATTAGTCAGAAAAACAAATATATTTGTAGAATATAAAAGGTAATCCACTACACCTTTGCCATTATGGATTGCATGTAAAATTGACAGCAACACCATCATACAATCTGCCATTCATATTATACATGTCGTATACTCTACATATATCTATCAGAGATGTTCCAAATATATTATACTAGTCATCTCTGTTATTTCTCGGTAATGTAAAAGTATCGTTTCCATAATCAATATTATTTAAAAAATATATATTCAAAGCATCACCTGGTATAAAATCGTATAAATTTGTCGTGTGTGCATTAAACTCGCATGACCGTAGCAAACTCACGTCTGGATACCGAGCTTATATCGAATCAACTGTTTTACACAAAAGGATAATGCCTTTGTCACCGGGTTGGAAAGTTCTTACCATTGTAGTTTTGACCTGCCTTAATTGTATTTTTGAGTGTGTAAACAGAAGATTATATCTTACTCCTTCACAATCAGAGACAATCTAAAAGAATGATGTCGGAATCCTCTGTTAAAGAAGGTTTTTCTTTAGACAAGTTCAAAGGTCATGGAGAGTATCTCCAAAAGAAAGTTCAAAAGAACTAAAACTGGCAAAGTGACAAATAATAAAAGATTTACTATATTCGGGGACATCGTGTTTAATTTCCGGCCAATAAAAATGATGTAAGATCTTGAGGTGAGTCTTACTGACTCCAAAATGACCAAACAAATGAGTTTCATGCTCTATACTAAGAGCGTCCTGTTTATACAATTTAAGTACCTCAGTTTGATGCCTCATTGGCCACTCGTCATCACCGAGTACCCAAGATGGTCTCCTTGTTTATCATAAGGACCCCATATTTCAAAAGGTAGCAAGTTGGTACCTCTGCAGAATCAGCTCCACTAATAGCCCTTGGAAACAAACAGGAGATATCAGGATCTGTTTCCTGTTGGACGAAGGTTGAATAGTTATTTCCTTTGTAGCTTTGTCACACATTAGTCAAATTTTTGATTGGGTAGACTGAAGATTATGTCATGCCATTTCACAAGCTTTTTTTAAATCAGAGGCATAATCAAGTAAATTGATATCTGTTTCTGTTACAAAAATTTTTTCTTTCAACAAATTAAATGATCCACGAACAGTATCTCCGAACACAAGTTCAAAAGGACTAATCTAAGGGACTCCTGAACTGACTTCCTAACAGTAAGTAACAATAAACTTTGCCAAAATCTTTTCTGGTGTCGAAAGGGATTTGGGGTATACGCAGAGAACTTGACATGTTTGATACCTAATTAATACAGAGCTTTCTGGAAGATCCCAGACATAAAATTAAGATCTTGATCAGATTCGACGGTGTTTGGAAGACCAAAACGTTTACAGATTTTTATTAAGGCTTTGACTATAACGTTAGTCTTAATATTTCATAAAGAAATTATATCTGGTAACCTTGTCGATGCGCCATTATGGTCTACAAGTATTTGTTACCTGACGTGGTGTTAGATAAGGGACCTACACAGTCTACCATTCTTCTACGGCTCTCTGAAAGAAACAGATGATATCAGAATTCTTTTCCCATTCATGTAGAAGTGATTGTCGTTTGTCACTCTGATTAGATTGAAGAAATTGAGTAGTTAAAAGTGGATCACAATGAACGATACCTTTCCATTGTCCAGTAACAGAAGCAAATGTGACATTATCAAAATCCTGACCAATGCATATGTCAACCAAAGGATAAATATCCTGATCAACTTCTTTCTCAAAAGCTCCGTCTGTCATAGCTCTAGTAACTGCACAATCAGGGTATAAATCAGAGATTTCATTTTCAATAAGATAATTCGTTTTATCCAATCAAGGTATCTCAGTTACAAGCAGATTAACCACCATCTTATATCCAGCTAAGCCGTTGACTAGCAATAAAAGAACATTCACAATGGGCAAAGAATTCACAATGCCGCCAGTCACTGGTCCTAAAACTAAGTCTGACGTTAAATAAACATTATAGAGAGGGTTTTGAAGTAAACTGTACTCTACTGCCTGCATAAGAGCAGTTTCAGAAGAAAACTTTTCAGACAAAGGAAAATAACTGAAAATAAAAGACTCTGAGAAGCTGCTATGTCCCTTAATAATTTAATACGGATAGGACTGATCGAATCACCAATGAGTGATATATAACCTTTCGACATGAATGGTTCGTAATTTTCAATAATAGAATCAGGCTGGTTATTTGGCCCCAGAATTGTATTTTTTCCAATAGATGAACTCGACCTTGACCTATGAGAAACAAAAGCATTGGGAACTGCTCTTTCCTTATTATATTGCTTATGTTTAAACTTGAAGCAGAAATAACGTGCCAAATTTTCTTGCAATAAGTGCATGTATGAAGAGATTAGGATTAGACTTATTAGACGTTGGATTTATATTATTTGTACCAGATTGAAATTTGTACGAAATCGCTTTAGATTTGATTTCTTAATATCCATCTTCCGAGAGGAAAACTTATTGACAAAAGAAACTTTGTGAGCCAAAGAATATTCGTTAACTTTACGAGCCGCCTTTACTAAAGTATCTATCTTCTGTTCATAAAAGCAAAGTTTTATGTCACTGTAGATGCAGTTCTTAACTCTTCGGCTGGTAAGAGTTGTCTAAGATTGTCACAATCATTATCAATCATTTTAGGTACACACCACCTGTCAAATAGTTATTACTTTCCCTAGCAAACTCAACATGTGTTGGACTATTTTCTCGGTCTCAATTCTCTGCGTCGATATGCTTCAGGTGCCAACTCATAACCCTTCAAGATACATTTAAAGACCAAATCATAATCAGCACTTGCTTCTGCTGACAGCAAAGTATTAACTTGATGAGCTTTGCCAGTATGTATACTCTGTAATAACATTGTCCAGTGCTCTCACTGCCATTGTAAATTCTCGTCTTCGTTTTCAAAAGATTGAAATATTGATCTACGTCTTTTTCTTTAAAAGGAAGTTTAAATCTATTTTTTTAACATCAAAGCTGAACTTTCTTGAGTGGTGTGATTTCTGCTTTCCAGTTCGAATTCTTTAACTTTCAATTGCATTTCTATTTCTCATTCTTCTTCTTGTATTTGAAATTTCATTTGCTACTGTCTTTCTTCGTTCTGAATTTGTCTTTCTCTTTCTTTGTTTTGAATTTTCAATTTCATTTGCATCTCTCTTTCTTCTTTTAGAATTTCTCTCTCTCTCTCTGTCTCTCTCTGTCTCTCTCTCTGTCTCTCTCTCTCTCTCTCTTCCTGCAATTGCATTTTCGTGGCCATTTATTTTGCTTCTTTCTCAGTTTGCCTCTCTATTTCCTCCTTTTCAAGCTCAAGCTTTCTTAATGTCATCTCATTCTTGTATTTTGATTTGATTTCATTAATTCATAAAAAAGTTAGAACCAGATGAAGACTTTATAATCAAACACAAAGCATTTTATCTAAAATATTCTTTTTTACCAAACAATAAAGCAAACTATTGTTATTTCTTATCTTGACAAAGATAGTTTTGCCTCCGAAAGATCGCGTTGTCAGGCTTGTTGGAGCAATGCATCCTTTTTCAAGGATTCTAACTGTTCTGGGTAGGATTTAAATTAAATTCTCTATTTTAGATGACATTGTGAAAGCCTGTCGGTTTTCATACGTAAAATCAAAAGAACTGGGATAACAAAATATCCGACATAAAATAAAATTAAAATTTGATTAGAGAAAGCTAAATTTCTCTGAGATATTCAGAAATTCTTATCCCGGACGAGCTACCAATTTCTGTTACCACTCTATGGTCATAAATTAAGAAACAGAAAAAGCAAAATCAAAGACGTTTTGCAAAACTTAACAAACAGGTTAATTATCAAAGTTATAATTGAAATTGAGAGGGGAACATAAAGTATTA
The DNA here is from genome assembly GCA_016617855.1 of Megalonaias nervosa. NCBI lineage: Eukaryota > Metazoa > Mollusca > Bivalvia > Unionida > Unionidae > Megalonaias > Megalonaias nervosa. Next base: position 15,785 of record JAECUM010008284.1, on the reverse strand, counting down.
TGAAAGCGAATCAAAAGTAATCCTGACAACATTCTATGAAAGTCCAAAAGAATGAAAAGTTCGGTAAAAAGTTCAAAACCGGAAATGTACTTGTCATCCATGACGTTGTCAGGATAGCTTTGTCCGCATCTCCTCCGAATAATTCACAATTGCTCCAAAATAATATTATAGTCCAAATAATGAGCACTTTTTGTTTCCCCGGAACGGTCCAAACAAATGTTTTCTTCTTGAATGAAAACTAAATACAACATCAAACACGTCTGCAGACTTACAATAGGAACACCAGAAATGAGGATGACTCCGAAATCGGAATGAATTTGTTTGGTCGGTGTTTTCCTTATATGCACCTTCTATTGCGTATATAGTTCACAATATACCCGTGTGAGGGATCTCACTGCTCATTTTTCCTCGCGGCTGCCTATTTATGTGATCTAATCTAACCAATAGGAAGTTAATAAATACTTCTGGAACAGTCCAAACCCCATTAGCCAATGAGAAATGTATACAAAGGCGCCATTTAATGTTATTATTGAGATTAAATTAGTAATCGTCAATACATACGTCAGCATCTGTTTATAGATATTATGAAATGTTACGCCCTTAACAGACTCAGTTGACGTAGGCGAAATCTAACAAAAGATATTCTATACAATTTACTATTATAAATAAAAATTACAAAAATTAAACAAAATCATGTACCAGGAGCTACACAAAATAAAGATACATAACACCGCTTTGACAGACCAGTAAGGTTGCGGGTATTACTGCACGGTTTTCAGGATGCAGGACTTATAAAATGCTCAATAAAAGTTGTAAATAACATCTTATTTGGGTCGCGTTATTCCTATAACAAAACATACTTATTATTATTCCTGTCATTAACCATTTACTAAAATGGTTATTGATTCAGTGTTAAAACATATTGGGCCCTTGTTCATATGGCGTAAAATGTTCTCCCAAGTTAGGACATCCAGTGTCACATAACATCAGACCCAATATTGTCCAACATCTAGTTCAAAACTTTACTTTACCGTAGCGTCATAATTTGTTTATGAGTCATTCAATTTAACTAGTGCTGAAACACGTTCAATTTAAAAAGCAGCAATAAAAAGAAACCCTCAAGAAGTCTTATATGCAACTAATCTATGTGCAATGTTTCGTTGAAAATATAGTTGCAGGAACAAGTCAACAAGTCATATTTACCTCCGCTTCTCGTGAGTCAGTAAATTGTTTTTGTTATACAAACCTTTATTCGCCGAGACATAAAAGTATGTGAGCAGTGTTTTTAACCAGTGATATCCATGTATCAATATAGGATTTCATGCGCTATTGATGACCCATGGTGTTGCTCTGTTAAGCTTTTACAGACATGCTTCTCACAACAAGTGTCTGCACTCTAAGCCGTTTCTAATTGACTGAAAATATGCAGCAATACTACTTCTCTAGTCGTAAAGAGAAATTAAATTGCCAGAGTTGAAAAATAAAGTGTATTCCCTTGCCATAATATATCATACAAACATGCAGCGATGAAAATAATAATGCATGTCAACTGGATTTTAAATTCGTCTGCTCAGTATTATACATGGTGTATTCTCAGGTGTGCCTGAGTCTAAACAAGGGACAAAATTTGCGAAACGTGCTTTACAGTTTGCCCCTACATACATCTGCAGTACGGGTTATTTCTCAAAGGACAGATGGTATATTAAAGTTGTCAAGTGCCACCTTTCGTGCTTGTCATTTATCTACTGAATGGGAGTGCGCACCATTTCGGTAAGGGGAGTCAAAGTACCAGATCAGTACCTTTCCTACCTAAGCTATAAACTTCCTCTTACAATTTTATTTTACATTTGTATGTAAGAGGTGTGTTTATATCCTCTTTTTATATCAACGTTCGTCAAAAGTTTCGATTGTGATGAAACCAACGCCATTTTGGCTTGGGATTAAACGACTCCGTGGAGACCGGGCCAAAGTTGATGCCAGGCAAAATGTGTTTGATCGTTGTATTTTAGTGTCTCTATTTATAAATGTCTCTTGAAACATTTGTGCTGAAAAAGGGAATAAACGCTCACATACGCACGAAAGTTTTCTTGCACAGATAGGAGCAATTAGTCCCTGTAGTTTTAAGGTACAATACAAAAGAATGAAAGAGGATTAGCAAGAGATATGTGACTAACAAAAGAGGACAGTCTTTCTGATATGACGTTTACGCCTACTAGCAGCCTCCAGATTTGTAATATTACCCTAAATTAAACTGGCACATTTGTTTTCAACTACTTGCAGAGGACACAATGATTCCAAAGATAGATGCAGTTCTAGGCATCACTTTCAGTCCTCATCTAGAGTTGCAGTGTAATTCGTCCAGTTCCTTTGCGAGAAAGTACCTCTGGAAACTCAACGCAACTATGATAGAAAACCAAGGCAGATATTCTCTCAGCAATAATTCTCTTTGGATAAGAAATTTAACGTCTGAAGACCAATACAATTTATATACATGCGTAGAGGAGGGGAGTGTGTTAGAAAGTGAGGCGTTTAGAATAAAATCTTGTAAGTAAATTTATTTTGTTATCGTCAATTCATTTCATAATTAATATTGTTCGTATTATTTTGGCTGCTGTGAAATAAATCATACAATTTGTATGAATACAAGTGATGCTTGATGGAGTAACTCTGGTTATGACATGTTTAATATTTTTGGGAAGCTACGGTGTTATGTACTATCGCGTTGTCATTTGATATGTGCCATTGGTTCAAAAACAAACTTTTACAGACAACAGCAATGAAGACAATGCGTGCAGCAGATCATAGTCGATATAAAGTTATTTATCTGTTACTTATGTAATGTAACTCTGTTCAACCTTTGCAGATGGTCCTAGTGAAATCAAATTCATACCGAACGAAAATGTGGTACATGAGCACGATAGCTTGAATATATCCTGTAATTCAAACTGTTATCCCATTTGTTCATGGCAATGGAGTAAAAAGGATCTTACTTCTGGTGTTGAAAAAGCTCTATCCGGTGAGAATATGTTACAGATTGAAAATATTACCAGAGAGGACGAAGGGACGTACTCGTGCAAAGTTCAAAATCTCCTCAGCGTTATAACGCATGCAAACTATTTATCACTGGCCGTTTTATGTAAGTATAATAATAATAATAATAATAATAATAATAATAATAATAATAATAAGAAGAAGAAGAAGAAGAAGAAGAAGATGATGATGATGATGATGATGATGATGATGATGATGAAGAAAAGAAGAAGGAAACGTAATATGTCAGTGAAATATCTGTGAATAATATGATGTATCACGCTATTATACGTTTACAAATAATATAAATGAAAGTATTATAAACAAAATTTCTTGTCTGCATTATTAAAAATTGTTGAAGAAAATTACCCGATTACTTTACTTGGAACGATATAGCTAAATTTTCCCGTATAACCTTAATTTTTATTATTTTCCTTTTTACGCAAAATATTCATAATTTGACGTTGTTCTTTCATTCAACAAAATTCATTCCAACAACAAGAATGCACATCCAAAATATGTATTCCTCGGAATATAGGTTCTCCTGTTTATATTGTTTGATGGAACTGAGGGAGCTACAGTTTTAATTCTTCATTATTTTTCTCTTTGGCAACCACTGTTATATTTCTAAAACTACTATAATCAACTGGGGAAGCTGACATACATTTAACTAAAATCATAATGACAGATCCATGCTAATATACGAATACCCTTCCAGACAATACTCTTTTATAATGTGCTAACTATGTAATTTCTTTCAGCATTCAGTTTCATTAATTGCTGCTCCTGTTGGGTATATCCTGTGATATAAATGAAATGGGTGAATTTGAATCAAACACAATATATTTTGTTGTCAACACCTTTCTGCTAGTTTAAGTTCGCTGGACTGAAGCAGAAATTAAATAGCCTGTTGCAGAAGTAAATGTTTGTAGTAAATGACAGAACCAAAACGGAGAGAAATGAGCCTAATGCCAGCTGCACTAGTTCAAACACGATTGGTAATAAAGTGAAATCCTGTAGAAGTTTCATTTTATGCACGCCTGTTCAACCTAACCGATGGAAGTAAAAATATTCTAAGAATTATTTGATATTAGCAAATGAATTTATTAAATTATATGAACTTCAAAACTAGCATTACGAACATATATATTATTTACCTCTTGTAAAGAATTATATCATGGTGTATATCATGTTTAGATGAGTGTGCTATTCAGTCGAGTCCTTGATTCATTATCATACATGCTATGTACGAATTAATTTAATATTATGTCGAAGAGATTCTCACTAAACAGGATATCAGTTGCATTATAACTCTGTCTAATCCTGATTATGGTATCAGGAATACGATGAATAACAATCAATATCATTTGTTCCTTCAGATGTTTAGTTAGTTCTTCCAAATATATGTACCGAGTTTATTCTGTCATACTGGCGATTTACCGTTGATGTTCATGAGGAATATAGGTTATAATAAAAATGCTGTGTGATTGTGTAACTCGTATCAAAAGAAGTTTGCCAACAATTGAAAAAGAAAGATAATTGCATCTTTTCTGTGACTCCAAACTATATTTTGTTTTTTTCAAGGCTGTGCTTGGTTTGTATTTCGTTCTTATGATTATTGTATTGTTATTATCTTATTATCTGCTTCTAGAGTCAAACTTCTTAACTTCACCTAAGGACAAGGTTGACTTATTCCTTTGTAAGATCTTTTCCAGCAAGAATCATTGCTGATCAAATCCCTTCTAAAGCATATATCTGAAGATTTGTTTCATTAAAGACTGCTATAATTACAAAAGAATAATATAATAGAATCAGTGTAGACAGGCATATTCTAGTATATATATATATATATATATATATATATATATATATATATATATATATATATATATATATATATATATATATATATATGCGTAAGTATACTATAGCATTTTCATTACATTATACGTTCACTTTGAATTTATTTGGCAGATACTAATTATTATATGTCCACAGCAACGTCCCAGAAGGATGATACAGAAACCAGTGGTATACACTCATGTGTCTGTGCTTGCGTGCGTGCGTGCGTGCTTGCGTGTGTGTTTGTGTGTGTTTGTGTGAATGTTCTGATTATTTAAGGTTTGGTTTTACTATTAGTATATTTCTTGTAATTCTTCTTGGAAATTTGGCTAATTATGCTCTCAAGCGTTGAGTCGGAAATAATTAAGGAAATTCGTGGCAAGAACAAATACCTTTTTCTTACCTACAATAAGAATTTAATGTAGAAATTGTATGATCATTCTAGATCAACGGATCCTGGGATGTTTCGATGTACAAGATTTATGTATGTTATGTATATGCATATAATTTTATTGTGAGGAACATTATTATTTTAATACACTATATATTAACTTTGCATTTTCCAGTTATCACTTATTACATGACTACAGCAAACGTACGAGGAGGATAATGAAGTCAGCGGTAATATATACTTTTATACAAAATCTTTAATATAATGCAGGAATTCGTTTACTTTTCTCACATGTGTGAAAATCATGCAAAACAACACAATACTAAGTTGATATAATAAATACATTCTAAATTGCATATACAAATAGTTGTATCGTTGCACGATGTCTTTTCGTCGATACCTTACCTGTCCGTTATTACTTTAATTGGCTTTCAGTACTTTCATCGCCCATGTGTCAATTGCATAAGCTACAATATGCTGAAAGATGTTTTCATTTGACCAAAACAGACACAAACTATATTTCATTATTTCATGCACCATTTATCTTCAGTGATGCCAACAATATGAGAATCTGTCAAAGAAAATACTTTTTTGACATAGAATGCATGGTTTGCAATCCAAAACTAAATAAACAGGCTCGTTTCTTGATGTTAAGAGTTGTTGAAAATGTACCAATATACATTAAACATCACCACAACCGATCACTGTGGCAGGAAGACGCATTTAGATATCTACCCAGCGATATTTCATTCATTTGTATATGTACAGCTCTATACGTTACCATCAAATTAATCATGCACGTCTGTTAAGAAACATAACGCTAATGAATTATCTACGTTTTAAACCTCAAGAATTATTTGAAGTCGCTAGCAGCTTCAATTAGGCTTGACATATCATTGGACAAAGCACAGCTTTGTGAAACTTGACCCATGCTTGAACTGAGATTTTGCTTTTTTTTAACGTAAATTTATGTAATTTCTACCAAGCAAACAGTTTTGAAACAGTCGGAAGTTTGTGAGAACATAGCATTAAATAGTAATTAGTACACATTTATTAGTAATTGTGAAATAGTTTCATTCTATATCCAAGTTTTGCCTTGATGAAATTAATTGATTTGATTGCTGTAAAAGAAACAAGGAGACATGAGATTGCAACTTAGTATATGCTCATTTCTTTCTCCGTTAACTTTACATTGTCAGAATCGTGAAACATTTTACGATATCGAACTCGCGCGCACTTCATATTGAACTTAAGTGTGCCCAATAGTGTATTAGGAACTACTTTGTAAACAAATCATGTACACTCTCGTAGTAGACGCTTTACGTTTTGGTTGATTAAATTTGTTTCTGAATGAACTAAAGCAGATGTTTCTTGGACTGCCACATACCAGTTGCTTTCGCACATTCCGCGTTAACCTTTTTGATACAATGTTTCGGATTTAGGCTAGCTATAGACGCCAACAGGGCCATTACAAATAACATGCAAGTGACAACGCATAAATTGTCTTCTTTAGCTGGTAATAAGAATGGCAAATATTATACTTACAGTTTTGCATCCTGAATTTCCTAACAATGTACTTTCTTAATTCTGCAAATCCGAATTACATGAGCCATGTCATGGGTTCTCAAGCTGTATTACACATATCGAAATTGTACTGTAATTTCGACTATATTCCAAGTGCAATTACATCCTCCTTACTGCACTCAAAATGAAATAAACATTATATTCCATAGCGTCTTTTTTATATTTGCAATTGAAAGAATTAATATTTTCCCCACATTATGATTTCAAACATTCAATGAGAGAACAGGAACACACTTGCAGATGTCAACAGGCCTCTCCCTAGCTGCTTCAATCTGATGAATTTCATGTAGAATTGGCACAGATAAATCAAGTCCATAATCACGAAATTTCATAGAATCGACAAAAATACCAAACTCTATTCATTCCAGATCAAATGAAAATGTTGTTGCAATGCGCATTCATTCACAATATGACTCCAAGTTTAAATTTTGAGTAGACAAAAACGCCATTTTCTTTGGAAAGTTATGTCTAGCGCGCGACTAAGTTCAAATTTATTTGGGCGGAATTATGTGCGCATTAATAATGTCGTTGCGTAATGATGAATCTGCGCTTGTGTATTTAGTTTGGAATACGACACACATAGAGGATCTCAAATGGGTAATGATTTAATATTGAATTTATGAAACGAGTTGAGTAATGTCCAGCTTGTGCGAGCCTTGGCGAACAAAAGCGGACATTATTCAACGAGTTTCATAATTTAATATTAAATCATTATCCATTTGAGATTCTTTTTATCACATAGTTTGTTTCTTTTTCAGTGGAAATTTTATAGATAGAAAAAAGAACGAATAATTTCGTAAATTCCGACCTTTCATTTGTTGTGCATAAAATATAGTCCCAAACAAAGTTGAACTGGTAAAAGTAGATTGTACTTTTTTGCAAACTATAAATCAATGAAAAAGCTTCCATCCAAATAAACAGAACATTCTATAACGACAAAATCATTTTTCAAAACAGAATGATAAATGCGATGTGATGCTGCCACATTGTTTGATACGGTACACAGTACAGTAGGCCTACAGTAGAGTACATGTTTACCCTAAAATGTCACTTTCAGAACTAAACGTTACATTGTTGCGATTTTCATGTGAGATAGGATTACTGGATGCAAAAATACCCACATTTACTGCAATGCATTTGGGACCGGATATTTGCAGTATTTGATCTGCAACAATAGACTGTACAAAAAACGTAAACAAATTTCTACTCGAGTCGGATTTGCATCCCATATATACTGCGTAAAGATGCTGTGGTTGGATAAGGTTCTGTCAGTTAGGAGACCCATTTAGGTCCAGATTCTTATGTGAACAGAGGTGAGTTTATTTACTTCTTTAAGTTAACATTTAAACCACGCTTGTATATACGGTGGATTCTATATCAATGTTACAGATATACCGCCCCCCCCCCCCGCCTCCCCGCCACCCGCTACCAAATAAGCAACACCTTTAGTTTTACTTCTTATTGTTGTTCTTGTCTTGTAGTTTTACGCCATTTTTCTTATGATGATATTGTTAAAGATGACATAACAAACCCCTGTTGGGTAACATATCCATATTCAGACAACCGAGATAATTTTTCCTCAATTCCCTTTCGCGAGTCGAGTTAAAAAATGGCCGCCAAAAAATGTTCATTCAAAACAAAACATTCCAGAAGGCGGGGTTAAAAACGTTTTCCCACGATCCCAGCCAATAAGTAAAGAGAATACTGCACAATAATTTCATGGGCTTATTTGGACCAATCAGAATCACATAAAGTAATATGTTCACACGTATAATATCAAAAATATGAAACTGCACACACTGTAGGCAGTGCCGGATTTAGGACAAATAAGGCCCTGTGCTAGTTAAGTTATGAGGCCCCTTACTTGGGCCCTGAAGGAGGTAGGCCCGGTAGGCATACACAGGTAGTCAGGTATATATACTCAGGAAATTTAGGAGTAGTTAAAATGTCCACAGACTTTTGAAAAATTCATCGTAAATTTTTTTTTGCCAAGAAGATGGGCCCCCTGGCCAACAGGGGCCCTGTGCTTAAGCACACCTAAGCACAATGGTAAATCCAGCACAGTCTGTAGGCGAAGTGTACCGACTATGTGATAAAATCAGTTACTTTGTTTATATAATCAAGCCTTAGGTAGAAATAAGAAAATGAGCATATAATAAAAAGATCGTGTAGTATTTCTATAAGTAAAACTCGTTCATATTTTCCCATGCAAATGCAGTAACCTATAAATATTAATTTGCTACTTACGCATGAGCATTGACGTTTGATGTAGTTTAAGTACCAATGGAGATAAAGATCAATTGATTTAGAAATCTGCAACGCAATTAACACATTCAAAGATACAAAAAGCATTTTAACGAACCATAATTAGTTACAATAAACAGAGGGAACATTGTGCAACAATAGCATGTGTTCAGTTCAGGAGCTATTTCAAAGAGGCGTTAATAACTCTTTTACGTCCAAAACAACAGCATGAACTATAAACACCTATAGACACAGAGTTAAATGTGTACATGTTCACAAAATGCAATTCAGAAAACAAACGACATAAATGGAAACAGAACCAAATTAACTGTCCAGCTAGGCGACTATCATTGAATTACAGAAGCTAGAATAAAAGAACAGAGCTATATTATATATATATATATATATATATATATATATATATATATATATATATATATATATATATATATATATATATATATATATATATATATATATATATATATATATATATATATATACGAATCTATGGTCTTTAAGTGACAGAAAAGAGCGAAAACCAACACGTGTTGTGCAACTCAAGAAATTTTTTTTCCTAGAATACAACGTGAAAATGTTTATTGTGAATTAATTCCAATATGATCCTTGATGTTCTATCGTAAGTCCAAATGAATAGAGTTCCAACTGAATTCCATTGGTGTTCCAAATAAATTCCAATTTTCAATGTCTTGATGCGCCTGTTGTCTCGGGTGCTCTAATGTGCCAGTGACCTGGAATGTGGCGATGTGTTAATAGTTTTGAGGTGTTATGTATATTTAATTTGTATCTGTTAAGTGTTTCTCCATAATTATATGTAATGTATAATCGTATTTTGGACTTGACTAAAATCAAGTTCGCTGCGTTGGTGACTAGGGGCATTGATTTTGTTTTTCTTCTCCACACATATACTAGATAGTTAATATTTTTCTATGAGTGGGTTGAATATTAAGATCATTATCAATAAAGGTAAATATGTTTATTTGGGTCTGGGTTTCAAATATTGGAAATCCCACATGAATAATCTGTTGTACCTGATGTTTCCAGTGTTCTTTATTATAACATTACTAACAGATTTTATTTATTTACAACTTAGAATTGTTTAGAAATTAACTTTGTGCCTACACCCAGACTCTACTTGTGTCTTGGCTCTTTTATATGATTTCTGTACTTGAAATATTATCCAATTCATCAGATCAGAATCATTTGTATTGTTGTGTACAGTTTTTGATTTGGGTGGAATTATTGATTTAAATTATTATTCTCTGGAATTACAAAGTGGTAAATAAAATTCTTGGACAGAACATTAATTTGGAATTATAGTGAATAGACAAAGATATTTTGGATTGTATTAGTCTGATTAACTGAAAGACTGTTATCACATGATCACACTTCTGGTCACGGTACAGTAGTGCATTCAAGACTGCGGGAACATCAACACCTTCAACTTTCAGCGATAAATTTTAATTCGAACACCACTGGACATTTATTAGAACTTTATTCAATAGGACTGTTGATATAACTTTGTGGACTATTCGAGATTTAATTCGCAATACTACTGGAGGTTCTATTTGTATAATTTTCACTTTGTGCTTTAGGGAAATAGATCATTTGCTGTATTTCAAAAAACTGCTTGGTTTTCTCTCTTTTTGTGTTACTTAGTTTAAGACCATAGATTCGTAATAGATGTAACACAATAATTCGAAAGGTCATTGACCGAATTCGAACAATTCCAAAACAACTATTTAGATCTGGAAACATTAATGAGTAATTTGCAATTTCAGTGAATAATTTAAATAAATAAATCTATCAAATTTAGAAAAGGAACTCAAGAATAAGACTCATTCTACTATGGGATATTAAGATATGAAGGAGTAATCTTTCAAGTAAACACCATTGATATAAAAAGCTAAGACACAATAATAGGGCCAGGATTTAGGCCAGCTTCCTTTCTAAAATATTTAAAGTTGTTAACATGTTTATGAATTTCCAAGTGAAAGCCTAAAATCCTAGACTCAGATTCAAACAAACTTTCTTTTTTATCTCTAATAATAATGATCTGAATGTTTAATCTATAATTACAGATAAATATTAGCTATGCATTATGTTGTTTACAAAATAAACGTCACTAGACAGATAGACTATTAAACTGATTTTGGACAAAGGTGAATGACAAAATACAAATATCCATAACATCTAATCATGGAGAAAAGTCAACAAGCAATACAAATTAAGTAAGGAGAGAAAGTGGGCTTACTAAAATACATATACTTACTCTCACATACTGAAAGTGCACGTCAATGTTCTGATCATGCATATCAGTGACCCATGCTCTTTTATATATAATGATTAAAACCTTATTTTCTTTCATCAATGCCCTCGATACCTCTTTTGACGTATCTTGTGTTAGGATTTGGTGTCATGTTTGCTATTGGTTTCTTTACCTGCCTTTTACAGAAGTTTCTAAAACGGTAATTATAGTTTGAAATAACTCTAAGCATTAAAGAACACTTTGAAAAAGTCGCCATATTATCTGACGTTAAACTGAACAACAGAAATAAATGTATTAGCTTATATTGCGTATATATATATACGTATGAAGAGCAGTTCCCGTTCTTGATCCATCGCTTGTTCTACTGCGTCTCCCCCGTTTTCTCAATACTAAATATTTCATGTCTATCAATATATATGTTATATCACACTAAACGTATTCTTTATAAAATTTCTTGAAAACAATTTTTTTGTAGGTTTCTCTCTGCTTTAGTTCACTATTTAATAACTCCTTACTTATGATTTGCAACAGTCTTGTTAACATCCCAAAGACTACCTTGCAGATAATTTGATTAATTCACAGACATAAACAATAAGTTGAACGAGTTGGAGCTATTTTTGTTAATATCTAGTTCTTTTGTAAGAATTACAAACAGTGCAGAAATAGGGAACCTATATTTGAAGAGAGATCGAGAGTTAGAGATGTGAACTGACAAACACAGGGAAGAAGAAGAAGAGAGAGAGAGAGAGAGAGAGAGAGAGAGAGAGAGAGAGAGAGAGAGAGAGAGAGAGAGAGAGAGGTGCATTAGTCCTTGAAATACATGGGCCATAATAGTATATATTCATATAAAAGTAATTTACAGATGATTGATACAAACATTATACAATTAATTATGCTATCATGACTTTCTCATGTATAAAAGAATATCGATCAATAACTGTTTCTGCAGGCTGTATTCTTTTCTAATTTTCACTGATATGAAACTGCTTTCTGAAATGTTTCCAGATGGTACGTTTTGTGGTTTTGTAGACATTTAATTTAAATATGTAGTTTTTTTCCTGAATATAATCTCAAAATAGACATTTATATTTCTTTGTTTTATATATATATATATATATATATATATATATATATATATATATATATATATATATATATATATATATATATATATATATATATATATATATATATATATATTAAAATCTTATCTAATTGAAGATCAGGATAACATTTATCTTCTAACTTGAAACAGAAGTTATTTTTTAACAAAAGCCGATAAATTTATACACAATTATTTTTTGTTGATTAAGTAATCGTATCATAGATGAAATAGTCTATTTCTCTGAATTTATGACAATTCTCCTTGTAAAATTTATTTTCATTTAATATTTTTTAATTGTTTATTATTGAATCATAGTATATCTTCACATTATCATCGATGTAGGTATGCTTTCATTTTAGTTCCGCACCACGCTCCACCCACCCCCTGCTATAGCTTTAGACATCTTAATTCTTTTCAGTTGGTCTAATTTGAATGTATAATATTATTGTACTTCAATAATGTGTTTCGCCAATTGCACATCCTTCTCTGTTCTATCGATTAGTTTATTATTATTAGATGGATGCGAAATTGCGATGCATCTAATTTCTAATCTATGGATTTAGCTCAAATCTTTCCGACAATGTACAGACAACGAGTATTATTTTGTAATAGCCGCAATTTTACCTTTACAGAAAGAATATATTCATGATTTCTTTATATAAAGAGTTAGTACATTTCAGTTACGTCATTTCGTCCTGCATTTCCGTCTTGGAGTCATATCTTATTAAAGAATGCTTAGAACAGTATCCTTCTCCTTTGCTGACTCTTTCGACGTTAAAAAGGTAAACGTTTGAGAGAAGAGACTGTTTCCCAATTTGCAGGTAATTTCTTTCTCTTTTAGCCTACGGGTAGACCGAGTAGAAAACAACATTCCGCTTCAAGGTAGCGGTGGAGGAGATCCACAAGAGGAAAATCCACCAGAGGAAAGTTACTGGACCATCGTGAGCAATGCAAAGGGGAACTGAGCACCGCCGTAGAGATTAATACTAAGCAAATTACTGAACAAGATCCGGTGTGCAACAGGACAGTCACTAAAGTGGGTCAGCTGGAAGAATCACCACAGTTCCATGGATTGGAGGTTGATATGGAACTTGATGGGTACATACATCCAATTCATTGAAACCCGTTAAGTACGAGATGTGCACCAACACATGATACAACAGATGTATGAACTAGTTTTCAGCACGATCTTTCAGGAGAAGATAGTCTCCATTATATGTTACTCCTCTACTTTCATAAATGAAGGCTTGTATTTTCTATTATGGACATATGCATTAGAATCCAAGTTTGCTCGTTATAGTCATACATCTTTCGATTGGCTAGCATGATCATTGTCCTTAATTTAGGCAAGCAAACTACTGCAACCTTGGCTTTTTGAAAAGGTACTATAAATGCCTTTGCATATTAACTATAAAAAATAGATACGATGACCCAAATGAATAATATTACTTTCGGAGCTCCTATCATTTAAAGGTTAAAGTTACCTAATATATTATATATTATATATGTGTGTGTGTGTATGTGTGTGTGTGCCTTCGTAAACAGTCATAATGTAGAGAAGACAATAATTATGGTGATGCAATCAGAAGTCTAGAATATTTGCTGTATTAAACATTACAAAGAAGGATTTCTCTTAGCAAAATGGGCATGATGCACTTAAAATTATTAACCTGACAATGCAAGTGATAAGATAATGTGCCAAATTGTTACATACTGGACTATATTTCATTATATAAGACTTTTTTAATTGGGTGTCAATCCCGATTAAGATACTTCAAAGGTGATGGTGTGAAGATAATATATAATATAAAATAATATATGTGCACACAAACATTCATCATGTCTCCCCACATAAGCATCTTTTCGAAGAGTCTAGAGGTCGAAGGGTACAATCGCTGTATTTTGCATTTGGAAAAACCTTTCAGCATACTAGAGCAAAAGCTGTGGTTGTACATGTCGTTATGTATATTTAAGTTAAATGTTTGTTAGTTTTGAAAACAAAAATCATTACATGTTATTGTAGTGTAACATTCTATGCTGGACTTGACCTTGCCCAAAACTGAGTTCATTTCTGCTTGACCCAACTTGAATTTTTTACTTTATTTATTGTAAACAATACATTGCTAAATTATTTTCTCTGTGTATGGGCTTAATTATCATTATCAATAGAAGAGGTAAATATGTTTATTTCGGTCAAAGTTTTTGAGTTTCCTAAGTTAGTTATACGTAATACTGGTTATTGTTTTCTAAACATCAGGATCATTCTAGAAGGTTATTTTCCATTAGGTAATGTTTTTGTTTTTTTTAGAAAATGCAAATTGTGACCTGAGGATAAGTAGAAGACTATATAATCTTGTGATTGTGAGGACATAGTCATCCGTGCTTTAACATCTAGCACTTTCAAGTTGTAATATGTTGTTACCAGAGGGGTTTAATTAAAGTTTCTTCAAATTATTGAATTCAAGTGATTATTTTCTCTGGAAACACAAAAGTGTTCTGATAAAATTCCTGGATAGAGACATTCACTGGAATTTATACTGAATTCAAACCTGGAATTATATTACTGTGATTCAACAAAAGACTGTTGACACATCAACACTCTATAAGCTATAACAAACACGTCATCACCATCAGTTTTGGATTTTTTCGGGACTTGTACTATTATTCAGGACTTTTAATTACTAGGACTTGTGTCTGCAATTCTTGGATTATATGGGGATTTAATTCGCAATACCGTACGTTCTTTTTTTTTTATCATTTTCACTTTGTATTCAGAGGAAATAAAATATATCTGTTAAATTTTACAAAGCTTGTTGTCTTTCACTCTTTTCTGTTACTTATTTTAAGAGCATATACTCGCAACACTGTTCACGGGTACTATGTATTGCGATATTAGGTACAGAATATGCTGATGTGAGGCTGTATATTACAAAACGTATTTTGAAATAATATTGTTCGCTATTTGACTGAACTTATTTACTGGAAAAATAATGTGGTTGTTCAGGACAAGCCAGCATATGGGTAGGTTATGCACATTTGTAGCCTAGCGTCTATTATATAACCATTGTCTATCTTTCGCCGCACAGACACTACTGATGAACTATATTGATTTTCTTTTGTACTGGGCAGATGATGATGATAATCATACTAGAAACTGTTAATTGTTATTGTTATTGTTATTTCTTGTTGATGTTGCTATTGCTGCGGTACACACATTATGTATATATGCAATTACGGAGGACAATTAGCTCACAACAGCCCAGATTTGAATATATATATATATATATATATATATATAT
>JAECUM010008283.1:0-98141 GCA_016617855.1 Megalonaias nervosa | reverse complement strand
AAAGGATACAAGAAGGATAATGTTAACAGACCTCTTGCTGTGACCAAGATACTCAATAAAAACATAACACAATGATGCCCCAATAACAGATTTTCTGGAGTCAAATTCAAAGTACGTATATACTCGCTTGTAAATCGAGTCCAACTGCAATCAACATAGATCCTGATCTGCTGTGGCATAATGCGCCTGATGATGAGGATCTATGGTGTTTGTTGAACTGATTACTCGCAGCACACGCATTACAGAACCCGCTTTTCATTGTTTTTAGACGAACGGATAGATCACTGATTTATTTGCTAACTGAAACAATGATTGTGGAGCTCGGCAGCAATTTTAGGATCATACTGTTCACCTCGTTGCGTTAGGAAGGGGCTAGAAAATCTGCCCTAAACATGAGCAAACAGACCAGAGAAAAAAACAGCTATACAGTAGTTGGTAGAGAATTGGCCAAATTCTCCGTCCAGACAGCAGTCCAATTTAATTAAAACCAGATCTCTGCTGTCCTACGTGGAGATCTGACAAAGACTGCTTAGGGATCATCTTCTGGTGACCTACGTTAGTTTTTGTTATCGTTTGGGAGACTAAAAAGTCTGGCTTTAGAGCATCGATATGTGCCGAATGATCATTTTCACATTCCGATTTCTGAAAGCTGCATTTCTACCGGCTAATTCTAAGGTCACAAGAACATGACCCCTAAGCGGTCGCTGTAAGATCTTCACGCAGAACAGTGGAGATCAGATTTTAATAAGACTCGATAGCTGCCCTGAGTGAAACTCGCCTAGCTGAGGAAAAACAACTTACCGAAGTAGCAGCCGGCAACAGCTTCTTTTGAAGTGGCTGAAATTAAGAAGAGCGACGTGAAGGTGGTGTAGGGTTTGGAGTCACATCACAGTTAGTTAGCAAACTCACAAATCTCCCAAATGGTGTAAATGACAGATAAACGCAAATGAGACTCACTCTGTCTGGAAAAAAACGTTCAACTATCATCAGCGCCTATGCACCCACTATGACCAGCCTGGATCAGATCAAGGGCTAATTTTATGAAGACCCTTAGTCCCTTATTGCAGAAGTACCAAAGGCAGACAAGCTCATCGTTCTTGCTGACATCAGTGCTAGAGTTGGTAAAGACCACAAGACATGGCCAGGTGTCATTGGCAAAAATGGCTTTGGCAAATTTTACAACATTGGACTCCTCCTACGGAGGAAATGTGCTGAACACGACGTACTATTTACCAACACAGTCTTCCACTTGCCAAACTGCAACAATATACATTGGATACACCCGCATTTCAAGTACTGGAATCTCTTTGACTACGCTACGTCATGTCAGGAGAAGGGACCGGCAGAATGTCTGATTCACGAAGGCCATGAGAAGTGCAGAATACTGGACTCACCACAGACTCATAGTCTCCATGCTCAATATCCGAATGCAGCCTAGCAGACGACCACATGACAGAACAGTGCTCTAAAATTTTAATGCCCCCATATTGAAACAGGAGAATGTGAAAGAGGCAGTTTTCGAAAAATTGTGCAACTATCTGCATGCAGTCGATATAAACTCAGAGAATATTGAGGAAAACAAGGCATCTACCAGAGACTATGTGTACACATCTGCACCTAAAACGATCGGTCCCACCACACGTAAGCATCAAGATTAGTCTGAAGAGAATAATGCTGTCATACAGAGAGATATTAAACATCTGTCACATGCATTACAAGCATCGACATTGTGCTAATGAAATCGCGGATGAGATCAGCAGGCCACGTCACCAGTATGCAGAAGAGTGACTACTAGGAATCTTCTAAAGGATGGAAAGCTATCTCAGGATGATCAGAATAAACGCTTCAAATATTCTCTCAAGTCATCCTTGAAATGCTTCAACACTGACCGTGAGTCTTTCAAATATCTCGCACAGGATCGCACCACCTGGCGGAATCCCATCTTTATATTTTTCAAGTTTATCCACTGGAAATCAGACCTCCAATGTTCTATAGGTAATTAATATCCTAAATAAGTCATTATGGTGGGAGGTATAAAAGGTTTTGCCCTTTGCCATAGGGATGCCAGTATTATGATAGAGAGTTTAAAGAGTTTTTTTTTTTTTTTTTAAAAGCAACCTTCCTCCGTTCTTAGAAGATCTTCTAAGTTGTAACATATTTGACACGCCTAATTTTTGGTGCCGGCTATTCAGTCTAGGGACTGGTTGAATGTTTAGAAATTCTGACAGCTGGAATTACAACCCGATGGTAAAAAAAAATTCAAAGACGTATTTGTTATAATAATGGAATCCAAAAATTTATACTGGGAATACATAACTGGGCTATGATTCGAAAGACACTAGCTACAACAGTTGTATCCATAAAATAACCTTGTCAGTGTTAGACCTAAGGAGTGACTTTCGAGCTCAAAAGAGCCATTGAGCCAAAAACCTTTATGTGAGCTTCGCCCGATCCAAAATATTGTTGTGCATCTCTGATGCACACAAGGGTGTGTGTTTAACGAACGCTACAACATGTTCTACGGATTCAGATTGTACCGATCCCTTTTCAGGTATAATCTTATAATGTGAAAATGAAAAATGCTAAATGCAAACGACACGAACCTTGAGTTCTTTCTCAATCAAATCTAGTGGAGACAGATGCATTTATGGAAAGGGTGAAAATATAAAGGGATCTGCAAATTTATCAAGTGCAAGCTATTATAAACTTTCTTTTCTCAACCACTATTTTGCGGTTGTTGCTTAGCAGATGTGGAATTCTTACAGTCAGTTGTGTATAGATGGCCGTCTTGATTAACATCGAAACCAATGGATACATGCCATCCTTGCAGATAGAGTTGATTGTTTTATTGTGGTCCCAAGGAGGTCGTAGAGTATATCCGTCCACCAGATGATGTGCTGCTTATAGGCCCCAGCCTTGCTGTCAAAACTTAAGACAATTTCATTTAACCTGAGTAGTCGTCGCATTGTCTTTATGTTTGGAGGGGACTGGTAGGGTGCGTCAGTAGACAACTTGCGTCTGATGTTTTTGTGATGAAAGCCGGTTGGATTTAGTGGCTCCGTGACGAAGCAATGGATTACTATTTTGCTTTCATTTAGATGAGTAGTGCGGCGTCCCCTTTAGAGTCTGGACAATATTCCGTTTACAAGTGATGAATGAACGGGCACCAAGGCAATTGAAACATTTGTGCTGGTGTAAGCACGCAAACCTTGAAGCATATTTCTCTCCCTTGTGGTACAGAAACTTATGCCTTGGGGACATTTAATCTAAGGGCATGAGATGGTGAATTTAGTTTGAATAATCCATATTAGGTTGGAGGCACAAATGTAATTGATATGTGCCCTATTGGGCCTACAAGTGACTGACGAGTTTGAATTGTTCGTCATAGCTGCGTAATCGTCTATCTGTTCCAATGGGGCATGACAGTCTTCAGGTGTTTTGATAGGCCATAAATTTGTTCAATATTATCCTCGTCGAAGCTTACGATATATCTGTTCCATGAGCCACAGATAGAAAGAAATTGGCGATTTCTTATAATAAGGAAGAAGAGTTATTTCAGTCCAGTTAATGTTAACGTCAACAGCATCTAATAGGTGAGTTACTGACTGTTGTGAAGAATTAGGTTCGTTTCAATGTTTTGCGGTACAATAAGACATGCAACTTTTTTCTAACGATGATTTGAAATGCTACAAATGAAATAATTAGTTATGAAATGGGCGATAACTCGTATGTGTTTAGTCTTTCTCATATGCAAAGGGAGATAAGTTTTGATTGAGCCAGAAATCATTCGCGCTTTTTTTTGTGTGCACAAAATTCCATATTTATATGGTGTCAGGATGACCTAGGATGTCGTGTGCTTATTGTGAGATAGCTTTTTACATTCATTGATCAGACATTGTTGGGATGTCTTTGTTGTTGTTGCTGTTATTGTTATTATTATTATTATTATTATTATTCCATCGCGCCCTTTATATCCATCGCTATAGCGTGTAACTTTATAATTTCTTTAAATAATTCCAAAAGTGGCTAAGAGTATAAGTATGCAGTAAATGGAATTTAACATTAGAGAAATGAAGGCTTTCGAAGTTAACGTTAAGATATAACTATGTGGAGAAAGAGAAATTTATTTTTAGGATGTCACTAACGGGGAAAGGGTTTTTAGACTTGGATATCGCAATGGGGATGGGGATGGACTGAAATTTTGAAGAGAACAAATTGTTTTCTTTTTCAGTGCGTTTTAAAGTGTCTGAATTCTCTATCTCTATATCTCTCTAGTCCACGTGCCTATCCGTCAATTCATCAATTTTGTTCTGTCACCTGCGTGTACCAAACGTAGGGACGTTTTCTATCACGTTCGTGTCTCCAGCATTCAATGGGGCTGTTTTGCCATTCATCGGTCCACTAGACGAAGAAGAATGAGCCAAAGTGTGATCAACAAGTTAACTGTGACCTTTGTCCATTTCGGGGTGGGGACTCCAACACCTCCTAGACCGGACAAAGTATTTGGCGACCCTTCCAGGAAGTGTGACTTTGTTGTTATAGTGTGAGTGTTCAAACGTTATTGGTTGTAAAACTACACACACAAATATCGACAAGAGTTTGGGAATATTTTTACGCGCAACAACTGAAAGATATATAGTCTGAGTCAGAATGAACGAAATTATTTCTTCTTCTTTCTATTTCCATTAAAATAAAACTGTGATAAATAGAATCTCAAATGTGTAATTATTTAATATTAAATTTATGAAACTCGTTGAATAATATCCAGCTTTGCTTGCAAAGGCTAGATAGTATTTAAATTCGTTTCAATAAATTCAATATTAAATCATTACCTATTGGAGATCAGCGATTTATATCAACGTTTGAGGTCTATTAATCATTTGCAAGGGAATGGTGTTCATTAGGTCCTTTCATAAACTCAAATTGTGCAGTATTATTATCCAAATAAATGAATTCTCCGTTTTTCTTGCAAATAAAAGAGAATCCGCTATCTCCCCTGCATGAAAGCAGCTACTTTGGATAAAAGTGGAAGAATCTCTTCTGGTTGAACGAAGCCATTTTTCATTTTGCGGTATATAATTTTCTTTCTTACTGTGTTTGGAAGGAAGAAGAGGAGTAGATTTAGAAACGGTTATCTATTTGGGTGAAGCCTTCAATAGATTGGGAAACCATTGTCTTAAGTCACGTTTCGCGTGCATAATCAAACCGGAGGAGATGAGAATGTTTATGCCGTCGTGACTGTAGGTCAAATATTCGTGGGTATGTGTGGGTTCTAGCAACAGAGCTTCTTTTTTGGAGTAGTGAGCGTGATCTCGTCTATTCTTCTTCGGTTTTGTTTTCCTGAGAGACGATTGTCTGTGTTTAAATTTTCAGCTGCTTTATTAGGTTTCCATGATAGAAGTGAATGAATAATCGATCTACCAAGCAATCCACTTTCAACAGGCTTTAAGATAATTTGTTTCTTAGTTCCACATGGATATGAATTCTTGGATCTGCGAGTTGTGTTAATGCCAATTTGTGTTTCCTGTAAAGCAAGGTTGCGTTTGAATATAATTATTTCCTCGTAATAATCGGCGTGGTTTCAAATTAATGCATCACAACATTTCTTTTCCTCTTTCCAAAAATAAAAGAACGCACTTGTTCATCTTTTCTATATTTGATGGCACAGAGTGTGCAAATCAGTCTAGCTGAATGAAGAGATTTAATTGAAGTCATGTTGCAAAATGTAATGGTTGGACTGAATCCAGGTGTGGAAGTTAAACGCCATTATACCACATGAGACCGCTGGTTTAACGGCCGAAGAAACAAAGCTTTCTACATGAGTTGAGTTGTCTACGTCCTAGTTTCATCGGAGTCCGAATCCTATCCTGGCGCTCTACTCTTTCAGTGAGGCTTATAAACATTTGATAATCTTGCTTTACTGTTAAATATAAAGCTTCATCTTCCTTTAATCTTTTTACATTTGTTCATACGCCTATTTGTCCTTTGCATGCCCTGGATATCTGGTAGTGCTTTGTAAATCTCATTTTAGCTCTAGATATCTCTATCTTATTGGAATTATTCGAGAATTTGTCAGAATGTTAACGCTTCCGACCCTTCCCACCCAAGAAAATGTTCTCCATAGTCGAACGCAAGCCGACATGATGCTTAGACCTCTTTCCTTTACCTTTTATTGCCGTCCTTGAAAGTTTAAAGCGAACAAACCACCGTAATTATTTGTACAGGCCACACTTGGGATTATGTCTGCAACGAAACCTCCACGCCGATTCAGCCAGTAGGGTGTAGACACGTTACTTGTTAGTATTCTCTTGCATTCTCTTGAAGCTACAGTGGGAAACGGTTTTCTCTTTCGCCACTCAACTTTCCAGGGGCGATAAAATCTCATTGATGAGAACTACCGAAATAGGCAGGTGGTAACGAGGGTGTATTTTAATCAGTGGCCCGGATCTTTAACTTCTTAATTGATTCATCTTGCAGTTGTTTTGGGGTATTGTACCATTGTGGCAATGACAAACTGGGGACAAGGTTTGGAAGCAACAACTAGCTATAATCACGGATCTCCGTCGACACTAGTAGTGTGCAGGTGGCATTGTCGTGGAACGCTGGTCAAGACTGATAAAGATAGATTTTTGTCCGGCAAAATCAGCTCGCCTGTCTCCGGTATAATGGCCGGATCTGACGGATTCCTCATCATCAAGTCTAACGAGGGATTGTAATCCATGGCTAATTTGCGACTCACAATTAATCGGGACCACTGATGATGTCCTCCAGTTGGTCATGGAAACATTGAGCAACAAATCTAAAAATGTCCCGATTATCTGCTTTACGGGCATGTCAAGACCATAGAGGCCTGGCTCGATTGTTAGCGTAATCGCTGAACTTCCAGTCGGGCGCCATTTAAAGGACTCGCCGGCTTTGATATTGTGTCAGTAGGTGATAGAATGAAGGACAACCATGAGACATGAGACTCCCCAGCTCAGAACGATTGTCAATGATATGCTGCAAGGGGACGGCCTCCCCGTTTTGGACAGGAGTTAGTTCAGCAAGCATGATGCAAGATGAAACCGGAAAATTTTAGATTTACTAGAGCGGAAGGGTGTATAAAACGGCACTGGTTGGAAAGGACCTCACGGTCGCACACATACAGATTAACACAACAGGTGGCTTTACAGTCGCCTTCCAAAAGTCTTTATTAAGTACCGGATCCCAAACTCGAGGCGGCGAGTGCTCTCTTCCAAAACCTGGCACCGTTTTGTGCGCAACACAGCGATATGTGGTTTTTGTTTTAGAAAGATGAAGTATATTTTACTAATCTTTGTTAAAAGCACTTTGTTTTGTTTGTTTTCTTTGAATTCGTAATGTATCCTTTAATTTTATGCAAATTAATGCTGACATTAAATGAATCTGTGATTATTGGTTACATGGAAGTGCTATTATATAATAATGGTGCTAATACGATAAAATTTCTATTCACAAATCAAGTTTTAATTGATTTAGGATGTGCTTTAAATTAATCTTTAAAGATTATAATGAAAATAAAATGCGTTTGTTTACTAGTCTGAGATGTAACTCGCAAAATAAAAATTCAACCATAACAGCAAAGTACAGCAAAGTACATTTTGTCGTTGTATTACTGACTAACAACTCTTTACACAATATATATTTGGTTCATCAAAGAAAACACGATTTGCATGAGAAATCAATGAAAGCCATAAATCAGTTTAGATAAAATACTGTTTGATAATGTTGAAAGTCGACCATACTGGCCTGATTTATCAATAATTTCAAGTTGTTTTTAAAAGATATTAATTCAAAGAATGACTTTATTGTATTATTGTAAGCAATGAATTTTTGAAAAATCTGTTTGCGATAGCTCATATCTATTTTGTTCTTATTTCGGCTAGAAATTTACGAAGAAGTAAATTCAAGAACTGAAAATCAAACTCTAACCATGCTTGACTACTAAATGAACCAGGTATGTATGTTCCATTGCATTTCCTATAATACCGTACTTCACATGGTCCGAAATCAGTCTGTAATTTAGTCCGTCATGTTCAGGATCTTCATTGTGACGAGAATTAGTTTTTCTATATAGTGCAGAGTAACTTCCCCTTAGTTGTCAAGACGACAAAACCAGAAAGCGGCAAAATGGCGACCTCTGACGAAGGTGCACCTGGCGATAAACCTAAAAGCAAGCGCATATTCATCAACAACATTGATCTATATCAGGGCAAGAATTTAGCTAAGGTTGTTGTTTAAGTATTTAGCTTGAAGTTTTTTCTGAAACAGTCCGAAAATGATTGCAAAGCGTAAAAGATACGCATTTTTATATCGTGGAAATCATACTTCCGCGATTGAGTTAATGCTTCAGGTTTGAGATTTTGTCTAAGCTAGTCACTAAGAACTTTACGAGATGATAGTGTTATGTTTTCTATAACTTGGCTCAACAACGAGAACTTAAAGATAAATTTTCGAATGTTCGAAATTGTTGAATTGCGTTTTATTGATAAAAAACATTTTCACACTCAGAAGTAAAGACGTGTTTGTATATTATTCAGACTGCCGCTGTAATGTGTAATAGAATGTTAGTTTTAGGTCAGCCTTCCTTAAGAAGTAATAGAGAATTACAGGTATAAGTGTCTGATGTAGCCTACTACTACAATGTAAGACATAGACCCTGATAGTTATTTGTTCCTATCAATTTCTTGTAGGTATGACTCGATGTTAGGTTGCTTAAGTTTACTAGACCCGCTAGTAAGCAGCTACCCTAAGCTGCCACTGAATTCCAACTTTTTGATAGTCAGTTGGCTCGACCTCACACCCCAGCATAAATGTCAAAGTATCTAAAATGGGTAGGGATGGTTCAGAGAAAACTCAGACTACATTGTGACAAGTTAATCATGACACCTTCACAAATTGACTGCCATCATGAAATTTGATTAATTACAACAAATTACCTATGTGGGCAACCTGTTATGTTATTGATACCAGGTTAGTCAATGAAAAGCAAATATGTATGGTAATTTAATTAACTTTAATTATGAACAGTGATTAATTCATGGCACATCAAAAACATTAATAAATCAGATCCAAGGTTTTTAATTTCTGTACCAAG
The DNA here is from genome assembly GCA_016617855.1 of Megalonaias nervosa. NCBI lineage: Eukaryota > Metazoa > Mollusca > Bivalvia > Unionida > Unionidae > Megalonaias > Megalonaias nervosa. Next base: position 89,026 of record JAECUM010008283.1, on the reverse strand, counting down.
CACACATAGGTTGACAGGCTGAGTTTACCATCTGGAAGCTTCATTGACTTAAACATCAGCAAGCAGTAGGTTCCAGTAAAGGATACAGAATTGTATAAAACAAAAAATTGCAGCAGTTACTGCAACATAAAACATAGTTTTATGTATATGTTCATAAGTATATTTAGAAACTGGGTAATCAAGAGCATTTCTGCATGCAAATCAAAACATTTACATCTAACATAATTGGGTTAGTACATGCATATTTGCTTCCGTTGAAGTGTGTACAGATTTGAATATTACAACCATTATCTTATGAAGAGTTATGAAATGGACAATAAAAACAATTACTAGTCATTTCTCTTTTATTTCAGTACCTGTCTCGATGCGTTGTTGGAGCTTCACTGGAGGAGCAAGAGGAAGAGGAAGAGGCTAAATCTACAGATGGTATCGAATCTCCTCGAAAGGAGGGCTGCTATGAAATTGTTGGCACTGTCAGTGACAAGAACTACAAGAAACCAGATTACATAAAGGAATGCATAAGAGTTAGTAGTATGGGATATCTTTAGAGTTCAAACTTTGTGATGAATGTAGCCATGTTTATGATACAGGTCTAGTCATTTGTAATCATCATACTAGTTCTTTACCATCTATACTTGCTTATAAGCCAAGTCCAACTACAAATTGCACAGACCCAGATATAATGCATTGGAAGATCTGGCTGTATGCAGTTTGTTACAAGCAATAAGTAGAACTGATTCCATTTTCTCTGGTTTTTGTATTTAACTGATCTCATTATCTCTTGTTTTTGTATTTGACTGATTAAATTATCGCTTTGTTTTGCATTTTGATTGATCCAGAGCAGAAAAGAACAAAACAGTTATTAATGAAAATAAATTTCAGGCCAGATCCTATTATCTCTTGGTTTTGTATTTTCTGATCCCATTAACATTACATGTATATCAATCTCAGTCTGTAATTTCTTTTCCACAGTTTGAAAACAGGGATCAACTGTATGAGCATCTGATTGAGTGTGACATCATTATCTTTGACATCAGTGATGACCCAGACCAGATTGATGAGGCTGTATGGGCAGTGTCAGGTAAAAGTCATGTTAAATATATACCATTTATATTTTGACAGTGCCATAAAATGGAAAATGGATGATATTGTAGGTTTGATACTTTGCCTGTTAGTGTATGTGCTGATAATGTTTTGAACTATTTGCCAAACACAGTATTTCCTTATATATCATCTTCTGTCATTCATTTTTTCAAACCTCGTCACCTTTTGTCACCCATCAAACAGTTGATTGGATCCATTCATTCAGCTGTCAGTTGCATTTCCAGAGCATAACTCTAAAACTGTTGAACTTACTGCAGTGAAGCTTAGTGCACATATTAGATTAGTGGTCCACACATGCCTTGTGCTGTTCACATTTGTTTGCTTTCTTTTTTCTCGTTTGTTCATTCATCCATTATCTCACTTCTGTTTTCAGGCTAACCTTCAAAACCATATATCTTAATGAATCTTGGCTCACATATCAGATTAGTGGTGTAGACCTTTTGCTATTCACAATTTTTAGTTTCAATATCTTTTACATTTTTTTACCATTTTTCTACTCTTCCTTACATCATTCACTTCTGTTTCTAGAGGAAAACTTGTGATGCCTATCACTTACCTGCATCCTTGGTAAACACTTGGCTTGCTCTTGGGGGATCTGTGTTCTTTTTCCATTCTGGCATACACATTTTTCCCAGTGACATTTGGTGGCAGCTGTCAGGTTACCTTTTGAAGACTTCTTAGGTGTGATTTTCTTTCATTCTCAATTGGAAAATGGGCATTGTGGCTGATGGAGGCATGAGAACATGTCTTGAGAAGGGTCAGAATATGCCAAAAGTACCTGCATGGTATATTGACTCTGATAGTTTATTAGGTAAAAGCACCTAGTTTTACCCGGGGGCAGGAGAGAGAGAGAGAGAATATGCATAAAATTCAAAAAGCATTGTTGAATTTATAATTAGTAAAAATACAACCACAACTGCAATAAGTTTAAAAGTACATTTGTAGAATAAGTGGCAGCAAATTTTATTTCTTATTTCATTTCATTCAAAATTACAAATTTTGTAGATAAGACTAACAAAAATGATGTGATATTTGCTAGAATAGTTTAAGCTAGTAGCAAAAAGTTGTCAGAGTAAAGAATACAGATTTTAATCCTGGATTATCATGTAAAAGTGCTTTAAACTGGAATTTATCAGCAGCCCAAAACATGGTTACATAAATTTCTAATCTTTATGTACCTTACAGAAAATTATTGTAGAAATTTAAATTCTATTAAACATCCACATGTCTCAGGAGGCCGTTTCCTCTTTTTCATAAGGTGGTTGCTTAAGTAGGGTTAAGTTAACTGATCATTTAAGAAATAAGGAGATAAAATTTAGTTTTGACTCCTCAGCTCTTGTTGATTCTCTAACGATAATTTTTCAGTTTCTCTCATTGCCAATGTATTTTTCTTTTAGAGCTCCATTCAGATATTGAAAAACTTGACAAGAGCAAAATGTTCATCCTGGTGTCAACAGTTTTGACATGGGCAAAGAGTAAACCACTGGACCCTGTAAGAACCTTTTTATTATAATCCTAACCAAGCAAATTATCTTGGTTCTTTGTCTGTGATAAAATTTTAGCACCCATGTAGTCTGTAGGCTCAAATCTATAGGCTCAAATCTTATTTATGATACATTCATAGAATGTTTTTGGCAATCACAGTCGTATATATCCAATATCAAAACATGGATTATTGAAATTATTTTTGGTTCTTAATGCTGCAATTGTGGCATGTACAACTCAAGACTAAGTTGCGCATTGCATGATCTGAACATATAATAATCTTAACTGTATTCAGTTATGGAAGTACTTTAATTTAAATTCATCAAGCTTAGATAATCAAAGTTCTTTGGTTCTTGAAGAAACTCAGATGTACTGATTTTTGTTTATTAAATGACTTGTATAGGGAGGGTCAAGCTTGAAAAATTGGCTTGGGAAAAACAGTTGCAATTGACCATCACAGAGACAAGTCTGTGCAGTTCAGGTTGTTCCTGATACACTGCATGATTTATGCCAAATTCTAACCCCAGATATTACACTTTGGATAGCTTTAAATGATTGAGGATATAATTCCAAAGAAAACTGCATTCCTTAGCAACTTGAACTTAAATTTTTAGAAAGTCTACATTTGTGATTAAATAATTTTGAATCATAAATATCCTTGGCTAAGGTTTTAATTGAAGAATTTTGTCCCTGGAGTATACCTGAATTTGAAATGTTTGTCTTTTTGTATTCCAGTTATTATTAAAAAATAAATACATTAGATTCCAGTAAAGCTTTTGTGACTAATAAGACAACAAATTAATAATAATAATAATAATAATAATAATAATAATAATAATATTTTCGTTTGTTTATTTGTTTATTTGTTTGTACATACTAGATATCATATTTCATTGACAGTATTCTGTTTTTTGTAGGATGATCCAGAAATCCCATTCACAGAAGATGACTACAGGAGGAGAAAACCACATCCAAACTTCAAAGAGCACATCAGTGCTGAAAAAACTGTGATCAAGATGGGGAAAACGGTAAGTCTGTGTCTAAAGAAAAATAATTTTTCCTCTGTTCTCCATTGATTCAAATTGTACAGTTGGGAATATAACTTATATGATGCATATTTAGCAAACATTTTATTTCATAGTAATTTTCTTAAACATTTACATGCAGCAAACATGCATACTCCCCATGCATACTACCCCTCCCCCACAAAAACAGACCAGATTATATATTATGTGGTAGTATGTGTATGGTTAATAACAACAAATATTTTTCTTTTCTTTTATTTGATATGGAGATTGTTGTATGATATACATGAATTTAAATTGGGTGTTATTTCAGTTAATAAAATAATTTTTGTTGAATCTATCTTAGTGGAAGCTTGACATAGCAACCACTTGGGCATCCATTGCATATCCATATATTTGACATTGTGTCTACCCACACCCCATTTTCAGTGTTAAAGGTGTATTAGATTAAGCTGATTGTTAATGTTGTTTACTTTCTAGCTAAATAAAAGAAAGGCTGTTATAAATAGGAGCCTGTTTTCATTTTTCGTATTGATCAGCTTTTGGTTAAAATAGCAACAAATGCATGATTCTTATATCTTCATTCATCATTACAGAACAAAAACAAGCTGATCACTTATGTAATTGCCTCAGCATTGACTTATGGAGCTGAAGAGAGCATTTTCCATTACTTTTTCAAGGTAAATGCATTTGTATTCCACACTAATATAACAGCATTCATCACCATGGTGTTACCATGAGAAGGAATCATTGTAGATTTGTACAAATCATTTAATGCTTTTGATATATTTATTTTATATTTTAGCATTACAAAATATAAGCTTGACTACAAATTCAGCATACATGTATAAGTTGCAATTGAAAATAATGCATACAGATACACAAGCCTTTTCAATATATTAATAGGATCTTACATGAATTTTCATTTAAAATGAAATTGGTTAAATGAGTTGATGATTTCTATCTTTTTTGAGCTGTGGAGTGAAATTATTCAGCTAGTTTCATCAATTTCATTTGGAATGATGACAATGCAAACTTTTGTTTATCAGATAATGAAAAATACTGAGTTTATTTAACAAAACTGCAGAAAGCATATAGAAATGACTTTGAAATGCATTCCAATACCTTGGACATGGCTCCATTGTGATATATGACATCTTGATGTCATTTATGACATGACAAGATATTATTATGTGTGTTTTATATGAACAAATTATGGTAATGGGTATAGTAACCTAAATAACACAGTAGTCATGTGATAAATTTCCTTGCACAAATTTATAATATTTTTGGATTTTCTTATTCTTGCTAATTGTACATTTCCTTTTATGTATGGAACAGTACTCATATAACCAAGCTTGATAGAACTTGTTCACAGTCTGAAAGTTTCTCACTTTTATTCTCTAAATACTCTTTAAGTTTTTATTGTTGGTGCCAAATCAATAGTGATCAATGTTGTTTACTTTTTATTATGTCTTATTGAAGAAAATTTTTGGTCAAAGATGGTGTTAATCAGAATAAAGTTTGTGGTGTGTAAGAATTTGATCAATGATTTGCTTTCTTCTCCAAATTCATTTATCTGAACACAATTTCGAATGCTCTGATATACTTGAAATTATATATGTTGAATGAAACACCTTTGATTTAAAAAAAAATAAATAGGAAGAATAGAAAATATTAAATTGACATAAACACTCTCAAAATTTACCTGTCTCTCATCTTTCTTTAATTTATTTATTTTACATATGTTTATTTTAAACAAAATTGCATGGGTTATGTATGGGTTGTTCTGTTGGGTACTTAGAGAAAAAAGACCCAGAAGTACCATATGTACTCACTTGTAAGTTGGATCCAGCTGCAAACTGCACAGACCCAAATCTGCTTTTGCTTGTTTGTTCAGACTAATTAATAGAACAAACAACATTATGTAACTGTAGATCAAAGTCTGTTTTTTTTGCATTTGAACCTGACTGATATTCACATATATACAGTGTTATAGATGTATATTATATGTAGCACCAGTGATGATTAAGTTAGAAATTATTCATTTCCATGTGTTAATTATTTTGATATGCTTGTAGACTTTTATAAAATTTTTCTATAATCGGTATGTCATTTTCAAAAGAAATTTCTACATTGTTAATAACATTAATCACTTTCTATATATTTAGAACAGATCTCTCAAAATCTATGTTTCATGCATATTATAAGTTGGTCAGTAAAGATAAATTGGGTGAATGCAATAATTTAAATACTAGATCCTGTGATAGTTTCAAGTTGTACCAATTCAGCTCTTTAGAAATTTAATTGGTTTTAAAACTTAAAAAATATTTCAAGATTTTACAAGGATTTGCCCATTAATTTATTTGTAATATTATGACTTGTGTGACAGCTACACAGATATTACAGTAAGTTTGTTGTATATGTTTCAGGCTGCATGGCATAACAGTTCAGTCATATATTGCTTTGGAAATGGACAAAATGTGGTACCTACAATTCATATAAAAGATCTTGGAGCGTAAGTAATTTTGTATTCATGCATATATATAGGAAATAAATGTGTAGTGAAACCTAATAATGATGTACAGCAAGTGGACTGGACAAAGGATAAGGCCAAACTTAATGGCCATTCATCTCAGAAGAGGCAGGTTTTTGAACCCCAAAATTTAATTTTGAGAAAAAATATTTTAGGCTATTATGCCTGAATTACTTCAGACTAGTCAAAATATGGAAAAAAAAGACAAGATACCATTGTGTCATTGATTTAAGGTTTTAAAACGCAATAAATAAGTCATTATGATCAATTTTCTTTTTTTATAAAGGGATTTTCCAACTTAAATATTATTTATCATAGAGTGCAATTAAGAAGCAACCCAAATTCATACCACTAATCTTACCATAATGGATGTAAGTCCTGGGACAAAACATTTTTTTCTTCAGTTTAAAGAAATTACATGCACAGAAGAAAATATGACCTAGTCAGAGTCCCAACACTTAGGGACACAAAACATAATAAGAGGTATTTGGCAGGATCACCCCATGTCACAACATTGGTAGCAAGCTATTGTTCAACAACAGAGTTAATAAACTTTAGTAAACCACTATGATTGCTTTTATATTGTTATTAATATGTGCATATTTTATTATTTCTCCAATCTGAAAATTAAAATAAAGGTAATTCAAGATGGTTTAGTCCGCAGGCAGAATTGTACCATGAGACTTAAAACATAAATACAGTACTTAAACTAGGCACTTTTTGCATACTATTACTTATGTTCTTGTTTATTCTTAAACAAATGTTATGAGAAGGTTTTAGCTTATTCATTTGTTACCATATCTCATTCTTCCAAATTACTTCTTAGCCATATATTTCTATTGGTATCTTATTAACTCTGATTGTTCCACATGGTTATAAGTGTGCCTATTACTTTTATGTTTCATTGATAATTTTAGATGATACTGCAGTGTGGTAGATAATAATGACCCAGCATTTTATAAAAAGGCAAATACTCACTCAGTATTGAAAAAGATATTTAGCACTCTGCCATCATTTATTGAAATACTCATTGTTTACCCAATAAGGAATTAATGCAATCTAAATTCTGAATAAAGATCCAACTCAGATGTTTGTAATTTCAATATGATGTTCACTCATCTGTAAATTTTGTCAAGTTGGTTGTGTTTAGTGCATTGCTTGGATTATAATTATTGGATTTGTGAAGTGTTAATATGGTTTTAGCTTTATGATATTTTATGCCATGAAAAGAGGAAGAGGATATATTGGCCGATGTTAAATATGCCCCCTTTATTCTGTGACATTAACTCAAACCAATTAAAGCCTGAGGCTACACCTAAAAAGGAAGGGGAGGTTAAACCTTTCCTTCAGTCTGAATTAGGCATTCATCAGTTATGGCTAATTATTTCTATGAAATATACATGGTATAAAGGAAATGAAAAAAAACTTAGGGTAGGGTAGCATTTATACTGAGTACTTAACACATTTCAGATTCCTAAATTGAATTTGGGTTGCTACACAAATTACACATTTCTGTCTGTTACTACTTTTGTTTCCACCTTGTAGGTCAAGTTGTTCACAATCTTCAGTTATCAAATTTTGTGGATGGCTTGCACTTGGGGTGAGGAAGAACCCTATTGATTTGGGGGGTCAAAAGGTCAAATGTCAAGGTCACCTTGAAAGAAGAAAAATGATTCCTGCACACTAACTCAGGTTCTCCACCATCTACAGTTTAAACATTATGGCTGGCTTGCACTTGGGATGAGAAAGAATGCTATCAATAATTGTAGAGTCAACAGTTCAAAGGCTAAGGTCACTATGACTGGATGAAGACATAGTTTCCACATAAGGACATTAGTTCTGCATCACATACCTGGACTACATTTTGTGGATAGCTTTCACTGGGGGGTAAGGAAGAAAATTATTGATTTTGGGGTCAAAAGGACAAAGTTCAAGAATAAAAATAGTTTCTGCACATTGACATTAGTTTTATATCGCAGATTTGGACCTAACTTTGAGGATGATGTCAGAGCTTGAAATTAGTGGGAGTCTGCTATTTGGCAGCTAGTAAATTTCCTGTTTGACCAGTAATTTTCACAATTTCAGTAGTCCAGTGGCTAGTAAATCTTGAGATTTGTTTGACATAATTTTGTGATAAGGAATAATGTCGATTCAGCAGGACAAGTAAATTTCTCAATTTACAGGTCCTTCTGGTTGCAAAGAAAGTTATGTTAAATTCAATGCCTGGACTTGCACTTGGTGTTAGGAAGCATTCCATCAATTTAGGGGTCAAAAGGTTAAAGGATAAGGTCACTTTGACTGAGGAAAGAAATATAGTTTCTGGACATAAATTTCACCTATCAACTATGTTCCGTTACCAACAATTTGTTGATGACTTACACATTCGATATGAAAGAAGCCTGTTGATATTTGGGAGAAAAGTCAAAGTCCATGGTCACTTTGACTGCAAGATAAGAAATGTTTACATAATAAGTTTAGTACCTTTGCCAAAGTTACTAAGATATGCACTTAAGATCTGGAAGAGGCCTCTTGATTTTGGATGAAACAATCATGGTAAGGGTCAGTGTGGCTTAAAGAAAACTGGATTTTGCAGAATAACTTTTGTCCCAGAGTAAGTTCCTTGACCAAGATTTGTGGATGGCTTGCAATGACATTAAAAAAGAAACCCCTTGCTTCAGGGGTTTAAAAAGTTAGAGGTTATGGTCATGGTAAGTCTAATAAGAAAATAATGATTTTTGCACATTAAATTTATTTCAAGACTGCATACCTTGACTAAAGTTCAAGGTCATACAGATTTTGTGGTCATTAATCTCCCAACTCAAACATACTGTACTAGTGCCTTCATAAAGAGTTATAAAATACAGGGCAAGTATATAAAGTGCCATTTACAAAACTCTTGCTTGGGGTGGAGGAGAATATAGTGAAATACTATTTAGCTCCATCCATTTGTCTGTCTATTAACTCTGTTTAATGGGGGACCCCTAGGTGTTTATGACACTTGCCTTTATAGATCACTGAATCCTACCTGCATCCATGTGGGTTTGAGTCTTGGCTCCGCAAATGTGGTGTGTGAGAAAGCTTGCCAGTAGCTTCTTATGTGTCAGTTGCTCTTCCAGGATTTTCCTGGGGTTATTCCCCGACCAAAATATATTGGCCGCCATGTTTAGCCTATCATGTGCTGAAAAATGGTTTTAAATCCATAGCAACAACAACACTATCTAATGTCTAAAACCAGTTCATTGTTTGCACTCAAAATGCTTATCCTGAAAATAATATCAATATTTTACCCTACCTCTGACAAGTGTGTTGTGTTTTCATTGGTAAAAGACAAATATGAAGACCATATAAAGTCACTTGGAAAAATACCATGTTAGTATGACTTGATGTCATGCATGTAATAAAACCACCCAGGGTTTCATGGACACATCTCCTGATGAAATGTATACAAATATAATGTGAAAAGAGGTAGTTAAAATCATCTGTTGTTAATTTAATTGCATGTTTAGTTAGTGATCATTTATGTATGTTTTGATAAAGAGTCAGCAAGTTTCTTATTTACTCTGCATTATTACATGCTGGGCAGATAACAAACTAATAATAGTATATTGCCTTTAAGTTGGACTGGATAAACATAAAATCTGAAATAACTTAATGTTGGACCCAAGATAAGAATAACAAATTATCAGAATAGTAAATTTTGCTAAGAATTTAATATAAACCCAATCATTTTTCAGGATTATTCAGAATATTGCAGACAGCAGACCCAAAGTGAGGTATCTCATAGCAAAAGATGACTCAAACAACACACTAGAGGAAATTGTCAAGGTATATGATTATAAATCTCTTTGTTTTAGTATTCTGGGGCCTAGTCCAACAACATTTATTTGTATTTGACTCTTAAGTTAATGTATGCTTCTTACTTAATGAAGTGTCAAATTGTTATCTTTTGCTAAATGAATCTGGTAGCATCATGGAGTCAGTTCTTTTGGTGCAACTGTCATGAGGTTCTATGATAGTGTCTGCTCTGAACAAAATTCATTTTTAAAATCAACCAATATGTGCATATACATTTATCCCAGGTAATAATTTTAATGCAATGTTTATTTCAACAGCTTTTTTTTTATCACAGGCTTTTTGCATCTATTTCTTTATATTATTGTATACTTATATGTGAATCTGTCTGTTTATCTCTCTTGTCTGTTGAAACATTATTTTATTTCCATTATCAATCATGAATTCTCTGTGCATCATCTTATATCTTCATGGTCTCAGCTTTTATCAGTGTCTTAATCTCTCTTAATTGGAACAGTTTGATAGTTTATTTGATAGACATAGTTTTAAAGCATTGAATTAGACGGTGTTAGGTTAACTGATTTACAGATTATCTAAGGGGATTAGAAAACATTCTTCTTATCAGCTGAAGATTTTGCAATAACACTATTTATAAATGAAATTGAAAAAAATCAACTGAATGATTTCTGTAATTTTGCCTTGGTCAGAAGTAGAATGCAATTAGTCAGAAAGTTTCATGTTTCATTTGAAATACATGTAAGCACAAAATGTAAGCTCTGCTTCTATTATATATCACAAGGATATTTTTGAAAAGTCTGTCAGTAAATCCTATTGGGTTGATCAGAAATTAAATCAGGTAATGTGTATCTATTGTGCTGTATGTCATAATGTGACTAACTTATCCATTGTTAGATCATACATATTTTACATGCTAACACATAAAAATCTGAAGCAAGTCAAAACAATGTCACATGACAATATACAAAAAATATATTTCATGGACATCATCACAGTATTTTGCTAAATAATAAAGTACTACTTTCATCTGTGAATATGCAGTGTACATTTATTTTTGTTTTTATTTATGTCAGTCCATTTCCCAAAGCCTTGGTAATGGAAAAGTTAAGAATCTTACAAAGGAAGAGGCATTACTCCAAAAGGATATCCAGGTAAGAAGTTTTATCTTTTTCTAGGGTATATACTGGTAAATCCTTTCTCCAGGATGCACAATTGCATGAACCTAACCAATATTAATTAATCCCCTCTGAATATCCCAGCCAGTATTAATTAATCCTCTCAATTTCCCAGTCAGTATTAATTAATCTCCTCTGAATATCCCAGCCAATATTAATTAATCCCGTCTGAATATCCCAGCCAGTATTAATCTCTTCTGAATATCCTAGCCAATATTAATTGATTTGCTCTGAATATTCCAGCCAATATTAATTAATCTCCTCTGAATATCACAGCCAATATTAATTAATACCCTAAGAATATCCTGCCTAAAATTAATTAATCCCTTCTGAATATACCAGCCAATATTAATTAATCTCTTCCGAATATCCTATCCAGTATTGATTAATTTCCTCTGAATATCCCACCCAGTATAAATTAATCCCCTCTGAATATCCAAGCCAATATTAATTAATCCCCTCAGAGTATCCCAGTCAATATTAATTAATCCTTTTGAATATCAGACCCAGTATTAATTAATCCCCACTGAATATCACAGCCAATATTAATTACCGTATATACTTGTGTATAAGCCTGTTTGCGTATAAGCCAACCCCCCAAACTGAACAGGTATAAACACTAAAAAGTGCATGACTCGCGTATAAGCCGACCCACAACTCCGAGACATCATAAAGATGCACGTGGCAAGTTCTAAATACATTTATTTAGGCAAACATATATTAACAAAAAGTACATGTATACTTATCTCAGGCTTGGCATGTATAATTATTAAAAAGAAATGGTTTAAATTTATTTGAAAAGTAATTTATTTTATTTTCTGTTTTCTTATTGTTTCTGCCTAATTTAGATTTGTGTATAATTTGATCGAATGATGACAAGAATTGAGCAATCGCAAGTTGCTGTAACACTACCTCTCCCTTTTGACTCAATTATTGTTTGTTTATGCATTATTGCGTTGGATATTTTATATCAGTGCACCAGTAATAACGTTTTTATTTTTGCCTTGAAATTGTAAATACCTAACTCATTAAAATTTGATCACAGTATGAAAACACAACGAACAACAACACATATTGATTCAACGCTCGCAATTAGGATACTGAACGTATTTACATAATGGCGCCACTGCATGTGCATTGTAGCTTTGAACATGCACTGAATGAAGTACATTCCGCTGAATGAAGTACATCTCTTGGAGTCGAATCATGGGCACCAATGCACTAAACTTTAATGATATCTCCAAAATACAATAATGAAGTTTCAGAAATAATCCTTCGAAAATTATGCTAATACCGTAAAATCTGAGTTGTAGTTTGCTTTGATGTAAGCAACCTTACACCATATGCTGTAGCTCCATTCCCACGAAAGAAACTTACACGAGTGAGCACCTGGCATTTTTATACCGTATATATGAATGTTAACTACCATCATTAAATTAAAAGAAGGAATGAAAATACATACCACGCAGTATATGATACCTCAAAAAACTAATTCAGAATACATATGTTTTATAGTGAACAATACTAAATGCCTTACGAGTGGACAATAAGGGAATAAGGTCGGATATACAACGAGGGGAAAATAGTTGCCACATGTACGGTACCGTGAGAATGCCTAGTTAGGTACCTTTAGTTCACCAAAGTGGCAATCCTTTATTTGCCAATCAACTGCTGGTGCTTGTGTAACATATGGTTTCTTTGAATCATGACGGAGGGCCAGTCGTTTTCACAAAATAGTTGCATCGATAAGGAGTAACTTTTAATTAGTTGCGCTGGCTTTCTTGCTTGTTTATTTAAGACTAATATTTAGCTATTGTGCAATTTGGCCATAGCTGACCTGAATATCAAAGTAGGGCACATCCTGGGGGAAAATAACGTGCGTCACAGGGAGAAAAAAAAAGTGCGTTCTTTGCAAATTTCGCCCATATTAGACCTGGAAGATCGATCAATATTAGTGAAAAGAAGGCTTTAAAAATGCCACAAGAAACCCCCCCGATTTTTGGTCCCAATCTTTGTTTTTTTATTCAGTCTCCCTACTTAGCTTTTGAAAAATTGACAGGTATGCCTTACACCCTGTTTTACAGAACTACAGTAATCGTGCTAATATTATGGAATGAAAGGCAATTACACATCAATGTACTGGTATAGTTGCCATCAAAATTCCCTCTTAACACAAGCCAGTTTCGGGATTTTAAAGATTAACTGGCTGATTTTGCTGTTGGAAAACGAAAGACAAATCCGCCAAATATCAATAAAGGAGACGCCGAAATATCAAGCTTTAAATTGTGTGGAAAGTTATGTTGTTCAGCCAAAACATAAAACATAGACTGATGATGATCTTAGTTGATCTATAATGAGAATTTTAGCCTTTATTATTACCACTCTTCGTGAACATGTAAGTTATGCTGATTATGTGCCTTGTACAATTAAACGTGCGTACCTTTTCATAAATATTACCTCAGTTTGCAGATCACTTATATCATTGAAAATGAGGAACTCTTGAGCACGTGATTTAATGTAAATGGCACAGCTATTAAGGACTAGCTGAAATGTTATCCGGAAAAATGAAATTTGGTCGAAACAATGAATAAAGCAAAATCTGCATCTAATATATTTGGGAATAAATAAGGATTAAAGTGACGCTATGCACGCTTTACACCGTGTAAGTACTGTACATTATAGTTCAGCCTTGTCTCCCGGGTAAACTCAACCGGCCCACGAATTATAAAGTCTGTATTTACCTTAATTTAATTTCATGTTGGAGAAATCAGAAAATATGCACATGCATAATAATAACAAAATCAATCATAGTACTTGATAACAGTTTAATAACTGTCGGTACACCGAAAATTATTTTTTTTTTTACATGCATATGTGTTAGCACACAGAAAATAATCATTTTCTCATGTCCCAAGATTTACAGCCTATACAGTAGTCAAAAAAAAGACTAAAAACTGTCAAGTTTAGACATTGGCCCGCGGATAAGCTGACCCCCCCTACTTCCAGGCCTTTATTTTTTCCTAAATTATTCGGCTTATACGCGAGTATATACGGTAATCCCCTCTGAATATCTCACCCAGTATTAATTAATCCCCACTGAATATCACAGCCAATATTAATTAATCCACTTTCACAATGAGTGAGTGAATGAAAATCATGCATAGATGATTTGCCATGAGTCTCATGTGACCCAAAACCTTCATTACTATTAATAACTCATTGTGATCATTTAAGTCCTTGATTTGTAGATCATGTGCCAAAGTCAAGTGATTATTTTAACCTGACATTTACATTAAATTTTATGCAGTGAAATGCTCTCATTTTCATTATCTACTTTTTGAAAGCGATAGTAGCCATCTGTACTTGGTGAGGTTTAAATTGCAGAAATTTTGCTTTTTGGTAACTGGTGGTTATGCTTCTGCTTTTTGTGGCCAGTTGTTATTTATATGACATAGTGCCATTGTCATAATATTTGATTGATATCACTATGCATGTGACATTGTGCTGTTGTCATTATATTTTATTGCTGTCACTGTGCCATATGACAGTGCTGATACCATATTTCATTGCTGTCACTATGCCATATGACAATACTATTTTGTAATAATATTTTATTACTGTCCCTATGCCATATGACATAATACTATTTTCATAATATTTCATTGCTGCCACTGTGCTAATGATTGGGAAAAAGAGGTTTTGTCTTTATGTTATAAAAAATTATTTATTAAAGGTGTTAGTTGAAACATATGAAGTCTAGATGATGACACTGCAATCTTGCCTATGTGTGATAGCCCAGAAAAGTCAAATCATCAGATTTACAAAATTAATTGGGATATTTCACTTCAAATCAGGAGGCTTTTCATCAACCCAGCTTTTGAATATAAAACAAGGAGCAAAATAGCAATAATTAAATGAACATTAACATAAATACATTAGGCACTGATCATTTAGTTTTCCAGGAGAGGGGGTGGGGTTGGGATTTCTTTCAAGCTGGATATTTTTTTCTTTTGCCTCAAGATAAATTTTTTATTTTATTGTATAACTTTTGTACTTGTAATAGATATAACAAATTATTTTTTTCAATAATTCAGAACAAGAATATTTTTTCAAGGTGTTTGAGGGCCAGAAAGTCTTTTTTTTAAAAACTAAGACCCCTTTACCTCTGAAAATCAATGGTCAGTCCTTAATTAAGATTATTTTTAAGTACATAATAAAATCATTTCAAGTATGTAATAAAATGGCCATAGTTTGCTGTCTCTGCACAGTAATGATTCAGCGAAGTAGTGTAATCTTAGTCCCAGTTTCTATTTACATTAATTAAACATTCCGGCATCAGATACTTATTCACAGAAAAGCACATTATAACATCTCTGCTGTCCTCAGTAAAAGAATATATTCCACATTGTTACATGACAATTTAAAGGCATCACTCACATTATCTCAAGCGTTTAAGGTGAAATGTTTTTTGATTACCCTTCCCAACTTTAATATATCTGGGACTGGCTTAATTGAAACAGATGTTTTGTTTGTTTTGTTTTATTTTCTTTAGAAAATAAGATGTTATGACAGAAGATAATGTTAAGGCCATAACTGAAGACCTTAAAGCAACAAAATGACTTGGTGTATAAAAGCAGGCACATTTCAGACTAACTCCATATTTGAATAGTGTGGAGAATTCTGATAAACTGGTGGCTTGTTGTATCCTGCACTGCAATTTGATCAAATAAATTAAGAGATATACTCCAGTTTGAAAAAGTTGTTACATTCACTTCAGCAAC
Organism: Megalonaias nervosa; assembly: GCA_016617855.1. Taxonomy (NCBI): domain Eukaryota; kingdom Metazoa; phylum Mollusca; class Bivalvia; order Unionida; family Unionidae; genus Megalonaias; species Megalonaias nervosa. The sequence continues at coordinate 73,110 of JAECUM010008283.1, read as the reverse complement.
TATCACAGTATTGAAAAATTTGCATTTAAATGTCATTTGCCAAATTTTCAAGCATCATACCTAATAAGCAGCTTCTTGTTACTCATTCCATAATTTTTATCGACAAGGTTTCGTAAACTCTGAAGTGTTCAGAGAGGATTCTTATCAGTGAAGTTTCGTGCACGTGCCATTTATTTCATTTGTCAGGCTACTAAACTTTGTTGAACAAATTTCCTTTCTATCCTATACAGTACCCTATCCCAATATAACACCCTTCATTATAATACAGTTTCCATTATAAGGCAAGTTTAGTCATGGATTTGAAACTTTCTATTCTATACAGTACCCCATCCCTATATAACACCCTTCATTATAATACAGTTCCCATTATAAGGCAAGTATGGACATGGGTGCCATTTCATTAATTGGTAGTAAAATTATATGTATCATATACCTCATTATAAGACAGTGTCACTCTAAGGTGGTATACTCTATGGCTTCTGTATCTGTAATATGCAAGTATCAGGTTGATTTTACTAACAACCAAACAACATTACTTGTATGGACATTGATAATATATATTTTCAGAACTGGAGATTTTGTATCATTGGTGGGGGGTTGGGGTTGAAAAGTTTTCAAACATTCGAACAGCAATGGAGTGACAGGAGACACTGCTCATACCAATCATCCTCCCACTCCAGAGGGTCACAAGTATACTGTTATTGTAAAATGCTGTCATCCTCTATTTAAAATTGAAAATCCCACCTATGAAAATGCTGCCAGATGGATTTCTTCACACTTGGAATCTAGAAGAAATCGCATATCTTACATGTGAAATGCCTCTAAACAAATCGTTCTTTTTATTGCCTGAGATAATTAAAGGATTTTCATCAATATAAGGAATCTTTGTTAACTTTGAGAATTCTACTTGCATTTTACAGTATTTCTATGACAGTGAAGTTTTCATTTTGTCCAAATGCTTATTATATAACAGAAATAAACTTCTTGTCAGGAGCATATCTTGATTTGAGGAGACATTTTCAGTGAAACCATGAGCTGAATTATAGTAGAAAGTCCCCTAGACATCTAGATATAAAATTTTATGAGATTAGTTAGGTGTTAATCAGTTATGGCAAAATAAATTGTTTCTCATGTTGAGTTTGGACAATACCATGTGTTCTTTTTATTTTTATATCTTCAGCAAGCTGATTTTGACATGCTCCTGGTGAATTTAAGAATGGATGCAGTACATGTGAAGGAGAATATGAGAATTAATTGGGTATCGGAGACAGGGATCATTGAAAACTTACAACATGTCATCAAGGAGTACAAAGATACCAGAAACTTACAAGTAAGAAAATTTGAATAACACAGATTTAACTCTCATGGCACCAACCAGAAAATAAAGATGTCCTTCTTGAATAATTTAGTTTCCATGCTGTAAGTTGAGTTCTAATGTCTTTACAACATTCCTTCAACAGACTGAGCAGGTGGGTTGCCTTATATGAGACAAAGATCCCTATTGATTTGGCAGTTGAAAGGTTAAAGGTCAAGGTTACTTTTGAAAACCCAACCATAGTAAAATGGTTTCCAAGCAATAAGTTGTGTTCTGTTTACATACCATCATGCAACTTTCTGCAGAAGGGTTGTTTGGAGGTCAAAGGTCCAGATTACTATTCAGTCCCATGGTAAAATTTTAAGTCTTGGTTTAGAATTAATTAAAGGTGCATTTTTTTAAAAAGAATTGATCGGGTATTTTGTGAACACTTCAAAACATAGCTTATGGTACCAGTCAGTGTCTTAATCATCTAGCTACTAATCATGCTTTTTAAGATACATCAAAGGGCTTAGTGACCAAGACTAATTCAGGGTGTATTTGAGTATATGTCTCAGTCTGAGTGTTGTTCTGATAGATATCAGGTATTACCATTTCAGATGTATACAGAACATCCAGAACATATGCAGAAAGTATAGTTTATAGTGATCAAATACACAATTATTTAACAGACTCTCCTTATGGCAGGAGCAATACCATGACAGCTGTGAACTAAATGCATAAAATTAAGTCGTGTTGCATAGTTTGAATGCATTTACAAATTTCAATATGCATTTTCAGTAAGTTTGTTTGCCAAGTAGACACAAAATTACTGCTTATTTAAAGCTCTGAACATGGCCTTAGCATAAAAACCTTTTCTATTCTTCTATGGAGTTCTACCAAACAAAATCTTAATTTCCCCTGGATGTTTGTGAGGAGCATATTCATTTTACATCATAAAGTCAGATTTAGGTGTCTGTGATCATCATACATGTGACAGAACCAGGATTTCAAACCAGTAGGTTGGGAAAGTTTGTTCAGTTGATTGGCTTCTAAACCAGTAGATTTTTTATCAGCGTAATGTTTTATGGGGATTGAAAACAAAACATGTGCATTTTTTATGATTGTATGTTTTCTCTTCATACTATAATACAACAGCAAATTCTGAAAATGAATCAGATTCAAATTCTAATGGAAAATGTTGCAATAATAATTAGTTAATATTAGTATATTGTTAATTAATGAAAAAGGAAGAGCTGTTTATCTTATAGTTCACTGCGAAGACTTTTGTTTTATAAAATCCAATTGCATTTTAGTTACCTTCACAAGATCACTGTCTGGTGACCACTGATGACATTTATTGTCATTATTAAGTTTCACACTTAACAGGCTCTCAGTTGTTCTCTGGTCTAGATTTCCCCCTGAATCACTTTGTATTTTGTGAAGAATGGATAATGTTCTCTCTGTATCAGCATTAAAATGTTGTAATGACATGATAACTACACTCAGCCTGCAATAAAGTTCTAACTTCAGTTTTCCTGCTGCTGGGTTTGTAAAGTTGATAACTGCTGCCCAATACTCCTCCAAGCTATGTTCACCCTGAGTAGGAAGTTCCTGACTTGAACTTAGGATGTATTCCTTTAGCATCATCCTCAAGCGCTTCTTTCTCGTAATGGCTCAGATTTGAAAATCTGTTGGGAAGTTTCACCACTATAGATCAAAAAGAGATTGATTTAGACTTTAAATAAACAAAAAAATATGTGATGTATTATGTTTTTCTGAATAATTTATGCCAACTTTAAAAATAATTAAATATCTTATAACTTACTTTTAACTATTATATTTTATCATTGGCTCGAACTTAATTTATGTACATGAAAACTTCAAAATAGTTTATGACATACAAAAGATGTATACTTTTAAAGCACAGTGCAAACTCAGGACCTTTTCTACTTCCCTGCACATGCTTTAAGTCTGATATCCAAGCATGTTTGAAATTGTAATATTTCTTAGCCACAGGTTTCTTATTATGGAGAGAAAGTACACATTTCATCATGTAAGAGCTATCCTCTTAAAACATATTGAGCAAAACAATAACAATTAAACAAGACATTATTTCAAATAATTACTCTAGTGTGTCTGCTGAAATCATTTGTTTATTGGTCTCAACATTTTAACCTCCCCTCCATCAAAGGTCAGCAGATTTTATCAAAGACTCAGATGACATGATAAACCACTTTTTATCCCTTCATTACTTATGACACCTTCAAACATCTCACATTTGACCTTTAACTTCCCAAATTCCAAAGCTAAGTTAAACATGTCAGCAGTTCTTTAACAATTCCAGCCTTATTGCTCTGACATGCATCATTGCACCGGTCATTGTATTGGTGAAATATTTCTGGTCCCAGTAAGTGGTTCTGGTTAGTTTCTCTAATCTGTGTTGATAGAACATATAAAATGTAAAAATACAGTGTATGCGGGTTTGTTTGTAAAAACTTTTTAAAATTCTTTCAGTTTTCAAAATTGGTAGATTTAAACTATAAAATGGTATGTGTGATAGACAGTCTTTGAAATAGTATTTTTGGTTTGACTCCAGTAGAATCACATGTATTGATCTGATAAAGGCAAATAAGATCATTCTACATTTTGCTGGCACTATTTTATTCCATACTTAAAAGAATTACAAACCATCATGAGTTCCATACTACTTAATATACATTCAGTAAATTTCACAATTAGGTTGCTCTTAATGAGACAAATAACCTAATATTTTCAATATTATGAGGCCATTGTAAAGCTCACAGTGACCGAGACAAGTGGTTTATCTGTTTATGTTTTGAGTTTTCTCCCATCTACATTTACCAAACATTGTAGATAATTTTTTCATTTGATCATTAAATTTATAGTTCAGGTCAACAATGAAATTTACAACAATTGGTACCCCACGAAAATTTTACTGCAGTATATGTTTTTCTCGTGTGATGAATAGCAGGTGTGTGTTGTTTATACTTTATATCTGATTACTTTGTCTTATTTTGCCACTGTTGAACACTGTGTAGAAAATATTACAGACAACTTAGTACCAATACTGTGATCATTTTAATTTTCTGGTACTTCATTATTTTGATTCGACTTCTTTTTGTTTTTGCCTCTAGTGTTAAACCTTTGCAAACATCTTAAGTTATCCTGACAGAAATGAAAGTCAAAACATCATCAATTTAAGCTAAAAGCTTTTTATGTGCACCAATGTTTTACTCAATGAAAATTGAAAAGTCGTCAGAAAAGGGTAAATATTATGATGTAAGCCAATCAGACTGATTGATGAAATATATGTGTATTTTTTTAATATCTATGATCATTGACATGTAAACAGTGTATGCTGTTACAGTTCAGATTTTTACTTTCTCATAATTATTTTGTTCCTTTTATTATAGGGCCAACATTGTCCATGAAAGGTTTGCTGTCTAATTTGCCCCTACTTGTCTACAACATTTTTAGTATACGTTTGAACACTTAATTAATGTACAAAAAATTACAGACAATATGGTACAAATAATCCTTGTAATTTTCTGATACTTTAGTATTTATATTCCACTGATAGACATGAGATTAATGTAAAGAGTTTTTCTTTCTTTCCAGCCAATTCGAGTCTGTATCCTTGGGCCCCCAGCCTCTGGAAAAACTACCATTGTTACCCAGCTCTGCAATATATTCAAACTTCACCACATCAAAATAAAGGATGTTATTGATGAGAAACTTGAAGAACTGGTAAGTGTATTTGATAGTTTGCCACTCTCCTCTATGTAACTACTAGCTACCAACTAATCTTAGCGTGAATAAACAATAGGCCACTAATTAACCTCACCACAGACAGTGCTTGTTATAACATTGACTGCTAAGCTTGTCCAAATCTGAGGCAGTGTGGTTCGCTAATCGTCAGACACCAAGAGGATTTTCTTTAATAACATAATACAAAGATGCTGCCAGGCTGTGGGATTGTGAGTTTCCCAAAAGAATGAGCACTAATCATGCAACTTCTGAAACCTAATGGGGGAAAGGTCATGTAGATTACCTGCAGCTCCTGCAATTTGTCATAGCCAGTGAACATTTTCGTTTCATTTTAAAAATTTAAAACAAAGATTTATCAAACTAAAGATTTATCAAACTAAAGCTTTTTTGTCCATTTTGCCACCAGTCTCGATTAGCCAGTGCTAAGGTAGATTTAGTATTTGAATAAAAGCATCTATATGATTCAGCACTGCTGTGATTGTAGAAACTATCCAGGGGTTCTGATGAAATTGTCTCCTAAAGGAGTATAACATATTGATCTGTGATCAGTCATAACAGAAATTTGTAGAGTGTAATAGCAGCAAAACAATTTCTTAGGCAAGGTAAGGGTGACAGTAAGATCATCTGCTATGTTTGGTACTATAAAGCAAGGGGAAAGCTTACATCTTAATTTGGTGCAGAAAGTGATGGCACAGAACTAGCTTGCACCTTTTGCACTTGGCACATGGAAGGGTAACTGGAGGCCAAAAAAAAAGGAAACAAAATTCCAAGATAAGTGGTCAAGCCCCTACAGCAGGTTATGGAAAGAACCCAAATGAAAGATGTTATGTATTTTGTGTTAAGGATGTATAAAAGATAACCTATTTACCACTGACAACTTTTGCACATCAGATTTTGACATGACATATGGAATCAGAAGATCATGTTGAAGCACTCAGGAAAAATATAATGCGATATGAATCCCCCCCCCCAATGGTGCCCTGGTTGACCCTCCTTTGGTTCTAAGGCAGTGAAGAAGTGGACCTGTTTTTGTCTCCTCTAGCCAGGGCAAACAAAGGTCAAGTGGGGTGGGGAGCTTACACTCACCTCCAAGACATTCTAGGAGGATTAGCAATCCCACTCACCTAGGTGGTCAACTGGCAAGGTTAGCCACATCAGCCCACATGAGCAGCTTCAGAATGAGGGCAACCCCTTTTTGATGTCCAGAGAGATATACTGGGATTGATCATCCTGTGTTGCCTCTGTTGAGGGCTCAGAAAGATGATATCATCTCTATCATGGTGGGCTCAAATACACTTCTTAAAGGAACTGGTGGTGACAGTCCTTTTATTTCAGGAGCGTAACTTTCAGACTGATAAGATATATCAACCAAACTTAGTACAAATGTCAATCAAGTTGTGTAGATGCATCTTATGATCAACAGAAGTTTAAGAATTCAAATTTTTTAAAAATATTTTCATGGAGACATAGTGAAGCATACATGTAAGAGGCATAGTAATTGAGAATGCTGCACCATAATGTACTAGCATAAGTAGTATACATATTGGGGTTCTGGACTACAGTGCACTTTAAGTAGGAATCTTTATATACGTGGGGGACTGGGGATTGTGTCATCTGTAGATGGCAGTTGTTATTTTTGTCATTGAGTTAATGAGATAAGTGAGTAACTGTGAATTAATTTATTTTTGTTGTCATAAAATGTTTATGGTTTTGAGAAAAATTACATTTTTTCAATCCTTAATTTCATAGATTGAGAAAGGAGTCCTATTTTTTCTGTAGAAGAATAATTTTTAGTTGGATTTTAAGTTTGTGCAATTTGTAGCAACTATGAAAACCACCAAAAAATGATACCCCCACAAAAAAAAATAGTGAGTTCACACTGTAATTTAAAACCATGAGCTAATTTTCACATATATTTTTCACAGCACTTTTAAGTACATAATTTGTACTTTAAGCATTTTGTAAATAGAACTTAGGAGCAGGTGGCAAAATCATAAATATTGAAATACTGCAAAATCTTCTGTGTATCATAGTAAAGTCAGTGATGTAGTTAATATTTTTGAAATATTTTGGAGAAGTTTCTGTTATCTTGTTTTGCAATGGCATGTCCTTTGCACACAAAATCATATTTTAAGTAACTAGTTTTCATCCTTTTTATCACATTCATAAAGATAGCCTTTAAAAGTTAATGTCATTTTTCTTTTCCTTCAGAAGTTGATTTATCTTTCCCTTTCTGAGAACAATGATGATGCATGATAGGGAGTAATAATAAATATATATATATATATATATATATATATATATATATATATATATATATATATATATATATATATATATATATATATATATATATATATATAAAATAAAGAAACAAAACCCATTGAAATGAATTCCCTTATCAAATTAGAAGTACAATCCACACCTGTTAAGTTCCTTTGTCTTGTTCATTAAACTATAACCACCTTGGATCAGTGGTCAGAATAATGCTCACTTTTCTTTGTAACTAGTACAAAATCATCACAAAATATGAAAGATACAAGGTAAGATTCTGATAATTTTTAGCACCAAGTGTTTTTGGAGTTGATGTTTTGACATTTGATATTTTGTGACATCTGTTACATAGTTATTTTAAATACTGATAAGTCCCATTGCCTAAAGTCAAAGATCATTTGGGGTGAAGACACATTGCACTCAGTTTATTTGAAAATTCAGTAGAAAAATGCCATTAAAAGAAAAACTGCAAGAATTCAGTCTCAATTTTTAGCAAGCATAACTTGTGCAACATGCCAAACAATGTGCCATATTTCAGCATTTAATTGCCAAATTCTTTTAAACAGAAACTGATTCACCCTAAATGACCCCTTGTCTTTGGATTTGTTCAGTGTATTAAAAGAAAAATTGTTTGTAATGGCAGACAGTGTGTTGATCCACTCATAGCCAGAATAAGTGGCATGGTAATTAATCAAAATATGGAAGATAACCATATGTACTCGCTTGTAAGTTGGATCCAATTGCAAACAGCATAGATCCAAATCTGTTGGCACATTAGGCAATGACAGATCAGGGTTTATGCTGTTTGCAGTTGGTTTGAATTTAAAAGCCAATAAATACAATACTCACAAAATGCCAAATAACCAAGCATTTTATCATGATTTTACATAATTTTAATTGTTGAAAGTGTTTTTCTTTTATATTTTGTTTATAAACTGTTTAATTTTAATGTTTTCACTGCATCACAACCCAACAGGACAGCTATTGGATAAATGATAGATCATTGAAAACACATTATTTTATTGGTCATCCTATACCAGTATCAGCCAATTGGAACTTTTGTTAGATAATTTTGTGACAGGTACTATTCATGACATTGCTTAGTCATAAACAGGATTATAACTGATTTAGCGTCCCTTTCTTGTTTTAGAAAATGGGAGAGATTAAATTACAGTAGCTTGCAGTTTGTCTATCCTTCTATCATTCGGTCCTTCTGTTCATCTATCCCACTTTAATTTCCACACAATAACTCCATTAGTTATTACGGCATTGTAGACAGAGCCTTGATTCTGATGAAACATTGCTTGAGTTTGTGTTCAGTGTTCAGTGTTGCATGGTGTTATTTGTCAGACCCACCCACTTTCATTTCTGTGCAATAACTTCATTTAGTATTACTGCATTTCAGCCAAATTAGGTATTCAGCTTGATATAGGTCTGACTTAGACTGAGTTTAATTATCTACATTGTTTGTCATTATTTAGCATAGTTATGGCTACTGGATGTAGAACAGATTCAGATTATTTTTGCACAAAAGCTCTTTTTATCATTATTATTATTATTTAGATTTTAACTAAATTTGTTATGCAGCTTGATATTGATTGTCAGCATTCTGTATCATTATTTAGCAGAGTTACAGCTCCTGATTGTCAGACCCACTACATTTCATTTCCACACAATAATTCGCTTTAAGTTACTTATTATTATTATTGGTTTTCAGACATATTTTGTAGGCAGCTTCATACTGATGAGACCTCAGCTGAGTTTGACTGTCAGTTATGCTATGTTAACTTACAATATTCATTATCATCTTTTAGATGAGTTATGGCCCCTGATTATCAAATTTGCCAAGTTTCTTTTCTGCGCAACAATGCCCTTTTGTTTACTATATTATCATTGTCTCCTAACCCCTTACTTTTTAAAACTACATTCACCTACTTTCAATGAAAAGTAGGGGACATCAGTTTCTGGAATTTGCTTGATGCTTTAAAAATCAAATTTGAAAGCAGTGCTTTAAAAAATATATGTACATTACGTATCCCACTTTCATTTTATGTGTTATTCAACTAGGAATTATACCTGACAAAATTAAAATAAATTAAAGACTACATTTAAAGATTCTATATTTATTCCAACACAAATGGCAATTCTGTATTTATTCCAACACAAATGGCAATTCTGTATTTATTCCAACACAAATGGCAATTGAAAATGTACAGAGAAACTCCTCATCATCTGAAGATGAAATCTTCCTTGAAGAGTTAAAGATATAAATAAAACTTTCCAGTTCATTTGTTTGCCATGGTTGAGCATAACCCAGATATCAAATATAAAAAATTGTGCTGGCTCCAATTTGCCAGATTGCAAGTAAACTGTTTGACTTTCCAGAAAAACGCAATATTCCAAAAGTTTGGGAAACTTATACCGTCCATGAAAACCATAGTAAATATCCTCAACTGAATAAATTTGATATTTAATAAATTTTAATAAACTTGAATCATTGATCTTTAAATTTCAGCTGATTCTCAACATTAATTAAGTTTATTTCTGTCTTTACCACCCACCTGTTAATTCTGTTTCAGTATGATCTCTTTTAGGCCTTCTACAGACACCTGTATTGTCTTTTATGATCCTTTAAACCTCATTTTGATTATATTTTGCATCTTCATTTTCCATTGTAGTATTTAATAGAAAAATAAATAGCAGATTAAATTGTGTTATTGCTCACAAATCAGCTACAGTTAACCTGAATTTATTAATTAAACAACTGTACAGAGTGGTTAACCTAATTTACAAATTGAACAACAACTGTACATGCTGGTTAACCTGAATTTACAAATTAAGCAACAGCTGTACAGACTGTTTTAGAATAATCAGATACATCAGCAAGTATTTTATCATACAAAGTAAATTCAGTAAGGACAGTCATTTTATACATCAGTCCAGAGTTTTATTTCTTGGTATTATGACCATAAAATATGTACTGTAGATAGCTGTCAGAAAAGCTTTTTCACCATCCTTTTAGGTAAACTTACAAAACAATGTAAAGTTTTTTCAAAGTCCTTTTTGGACTCTACAAAGCTAAGTCAATCAGCTTTATTGTAACCTACGTAAATGTTTGATTTAGATAATAGCTTGTGGGTAACATCCAAAATCATCTGTAAAAATCTCACTTTTAATCCACACTTTTAATTTGAGTATATGTGTTATAATTATATAAAGAGTTCATAGGAATTCATTCTTCAAACATGACACACAAATTCTGATTTGCTAGACTGGTTCTCTACAAACACTTTATGCAGTGCCCTGTCTCAAAACTTTTCAACCATACATTTTTGTGCATAGATTAGATATATATTAATATAACATGGAAAAATAGTGACAAGTTAAAAAAAAAAAATTAAGAAAATAAAAGCTTTGTTCAAAATTCAAGTCAGTATGAATACTTATTATTTGGGGTTTTTATGAATCAACTGATTGATTGATCCATCGATCCATCCATCCATCCATCTTACATATTGTATGTACAATATTGGTAAAAGGTCCTTGATGGAATAAGCAAGATTTAGTACTTCTTTCTAATTCATCTTTAAATATTATAAGTATAATTTCTTTCATGTTTTTAATTATTTAGTTGACATTAATACCAAAACTTTTACTAGTGTAATTAAATTTTTAAAATCATCTGATATAATTTTACATTAACTAAGAGTAGTCATAAAGTGTACAATGTAACTTAGCAATTGGCAGATTAAAAAAGTGCCATTGAAAGCATCAAAGTCTGACTGTTTTTGCATGCTTATAGAATTTACTTTGATTGTAATTTTATATTTATTAAACTTTTTCATGTATACTTTCAAAAATCCATGCTCTTCAAACTTTAAAGTGAAAGCTTGGAGATATTGAATGAATTTAACATTAAAATCCTAAGACTTCCCAACTTTTCTAGGTTTTCTTTACTCATGCAGATTTTGTCAGAAATATCCATCCCAACTTTTCCTAGATTTTTCTGGGCTTACATAAAAATCTTGGAGCCATTATTGCTCCAAAATATACATAGTTCAATAATTGAGGTGCCTCTAGTTTTAGATTTGGCCTTTCAACAATTTCTAATGAGTTGGCAGCTATTTGTTTTAATAAGGAAAGAAAAGAAACCAACTGAGTTGATCTGCTTTGCATGACAGAAGCTTGAGTGACAAAACACAGCATGTTTATTTTGTACTCTCTGTCAGTTGATTTTTGTAAAACTATAGTAATTCAATTTACAGCAGCGTTAGAGAAAAATGTCATATAATTTACATACTGTTGATTATTGCAGATATGAACAGCAATAAATATCAATATTAAAAGATAGACAGTGCATATCATTGTCAATATGCATTTGCTGAATATGAAATACATAGAGGATATTTGCTTGTATCAAATAAATCATGGATATTTTTTATGAAATGGGTGAAAAACTCATATTTTCACATTAAAAGTGGTAAAGCCATGGTTGAAATACTAGAGTTTTTTTACCCATGAGATGCATTCTTTTAGTAGACATGCACTTAGAACAAGCAAATTTAATTTTATTTGATGCACCATGTTCGCCAGTCAAAGTGTATAACAGATTAAGTAGCAGATTTCTTACAGTAATGTTAGATGTTTACCATTTATGTCCTGCTGTTTAGTGTCATTTGCACAGAAAATGTGAGTATTAGCATAATTCTCTTTCCTAATTCAAGGTAAGAAAGTATATACATGAAATTGGAAAACACATTAAAGTTCATTGTAGGATTCAGATGTGATCCTCTTGCATGGCAGTATGCCATTGATGCACCAAGCAGTTGATTACATAGTAGGTGAAATGCTTTGGTCATAATGTTATCGATGGTTATTGAAAAAAAAGTTTGAGTGAAAAAAACAAAAATAATGTTTAGTGAATTATCAAGGTTATTTATCTTTTGAAAATGCACTAATTAATGGACTTGCATAAAATAAAATTTGAATAATAAATAATGGATATTCAATACATACATGTGAAGCTGTATGGGAGGGCTTTTCTTCTGAGTTTAGGGGTATCTTCCATCCCTCCCTTTACTCACTGAAATTTCCTGCGTATGCAAAATTATTAGTGAAAAATGACTTTTTTCTGATTTTTTTTCACATTCTTCTTCCAATGTAGTACATTTATGCTAATATTTCCACATGACTTTTCAATAGTTGAATTTTTTGTATATTTGCATGCTAAAAATCGATTCAGTGATAATCCTCCCTCTTTTGAGGTCAAAAGTCGGGTCCAAATTTTGGGAATTTCCTGATCTATCCTGACTTGACCAGTCTTTTCTATCACATGTATGTCAGTATTAATATTTTGGCAAAACCTAATGTCATGTTTGCATTGAAATAAAACTATAAAAATAAAGTGTTGATTTCATATTTACAAGGTTTTCTTTTCATCTAAATTGAATCTAAGCATGCAACATTGATATCAGGCAATACAAACTCACTGTCTGGATTACATATTAATGAGAATGGTTTGTAAAAACATATGTGTTATATCAGTATTTTTCATTTGACCCATACAGAATACTAAGTTTGCATGATTTTCATTTACAACCTTTTTGAACCACCTTACCTTAAAAAAAATGTTCAATGCAATCACAGTTATAAGCTGTGATTTTAATCCTACCAGAACTATGTTGTGATGATGCAAGAATGATTTTACTTCTTGACAGTGACATGGCATGCTAAATTACATAAATGTACTGGTATAGTAAATAAAAGTAAATGTATCAGAATGCAGTGATATAAACTCTGGAAGTCCCCCCCCCCCCCCTCAACTCCTCTTCTTTAATACTGTTCGTAAGATTACAATTGACCTAAACAATCAGATATTCATACCAGGTTCACATATTATACAACTGAGACAGATTGATCAACAATTTGCTGTACTTATGGTAGTTTTATAAATTTAATGAACACAGAATGAGAAAGTTTGGTCCAAACATATTCTCTTTTCACTTGATCTTAGAAAGTTTGGTCTAAACATGTTCTCTTTTCACTTGGTCTTAGAAAGCTTGGTCTAAACATTTTTACCTTTCACTTGATCTTAGAAAGCTTGGTCTAAATATATTCTCTTTTCACTTGATCTTAGAAAGTTTGGTCTAAACATGTTCTCTTTTCACATTAACAGAGAAAGTTTGGTCTTAACATGTTCTCTTTTCTCTTGATCTTAGAAAGCCTGGTCTAAACATGTTCTTTTTCATTTGATCCTAGAACATTGTTTTACATTAAATAGATTAAGCCTTAAATTTAGTAGCCTCAGTATCATAATGATAATTATAAAATAATGCTCTCAGTTCTAACACACTTTTTATTACCATACTTTTCTTGGCAGAATGGAAATGTTTCCTTTAAATGATATAAATTATAATTTGAAAGCAATAATATATATAAGAGCTGAAATGGATACCAAATTTTTCTATTAAAATATTAGTTAAATATATTCAGAGAGGATTTTGAATAATTCGTCTGTATTAATAAAGATATCAAATCCATCATTATTTTTTATTTACTTTGGTATATATTGATACACACACACCCCCCAACTTGCATGACTAAACATAAAATGAATGTAGGTGTTATTTTCTCTGTTTGTCATCAAACTCAATTCAGGCCATAAAGTTAATGTTCTATTAGTGATGAAGACAAGTAGATTACCTGTTCAGTTAAATGTGGGTACTAAGAAATATTTTCTGGGATTCAGGATGTTCATCATCAAAATCACTTGACATGTGACCACTTTAATTAAATGTGGATATGTTGATTGCAGGTTTCATGAATTTGTCATATATGCTGGATATGTTTGAAATAATACACTCTTTGACTGACTATAAAATCCCCAAATTAGACAAAAGGAGTTTCTTCTGAGCTGTAAGAAACTACTTGAATTCAGACTTGATAAATAATTGATTTATCTGAAACCTGTAGATGGATTTTGGCATCATGTATTAGATGTACATTGCAGTAGGTCTGAAATTGCCTGGTAATGTGGTGTGTGTCGTAATACAGTATAATGTAACATAATGATCAGGTACAATTAGAACTGGATTCCTGACTCAAACAAGTTTAAGAGTAGACCATTGACTTCATGGGTAAAGAGAGATTTACAACAGAAAGTAAAGTTATTGTTTAAAAAGGCATTGGAAAGGAAAGATTGAAAATCTGAGATGATGGCTTTCTACTAATATACTGCAAAAACAGATAGTAGCAAACATTATTGAAATAGCAAACTCCTTGACCCATGCAGTTTAAATGATTCTGTTTGAAAGTTTTGTCAGCTGTCCATGTACATCTTAGTGATATAAAGACTGACTTTATTGCTCAGTTTTAATAAATGAAGAAAAGGATTGTATCAGATTTTAAGTATAAAATTGGTAATTCAATATTTGAATAAAAGATCAATTATGGAAATATACTGGAGTTGACTTTCCGAGGTATGATGTCTCAGTGGAGTTTGACATGACCTCTGTTCTACACCCCTGTTCTTCATTGATTATAGAAATGAAGACATTGTGGATAAAGTGGTTGTTTGAGATTTTGACATTATGAATGCATTAAGAGTGGGAGTATGAATTTCAGGTGATTTAGTAGGTTTGAAATTGTTCCCATGTAAATTAATTTAACATGACATAGTTTCCATTTTGTAACATTTGTTTCTTTTACAAAATGCTACCAAACTCAGAAGGGAAACAAATGAATATTCACATACCAATTTTCTATTTGAATATTTGGATAAAAAGCATTCTGATTAAAAAATTAAGTTATTTCTTTCAGCTCTAACAAATATTACCATAAAAAGGAAGATGTTTTTATCATACATACTGTGTGCTTGCTTACAAGTCGAATCAACCACTCCGGTGGCCTAAGAGGTTAGAGTGTCTCCCTTGGATGCAGGAGGTTGCAGGTTCAAAGCCTAGCTGAGTCATACCAAAGACTTATAAAAAGTGGTACTAGCAGCTGCTTTGCTAGGCACTCAGCATTAAGAGCTTAGTTTTAGCACTGGTCGGCTTGCTCAGGATAACACAACTGGGTGGGACATGATGTTACATGTCTGTGGCATGATGCCCCAGTGCTAGACATAACTATACACTGTCTCACTGCAGACATCCTAGTGATATGACTGATAAATTGTTAAAGCTATGTTCAAAATCCAAATCACACATATACACACACAAGTCAAATCTAACTGTCAACAACATAGACCCAGATCTGTCATCGCATGATGTGGTGTTCAGATCAGGATCTATATTGCTTGTTTTGCTGATTAGTTTGGACAAACTGCATAGGCCCAGATTTGCTGACACATTAGGCAGTATCAGATCTGGGTCTATGCAATTTACAGTTGACTCAGACTTATAAGTGAGTGTGTATGGCACACAGTGGGCATTAGAGGGATCCAAGTAAAGGTAGACAATTTAAACCTTATATATTGGGGATTAAAGCAGGATACAAGAGTTATATACTTTTTGATACAATTAAAAACTCAACATGGTATTGAAAATAAATTAGTTTTCATCCAATTAATCTGGAACTGTAAAAATGTAAATGCAGCAAACCCCTGTTCTATTCCATATTCTTCATTAGCTCGCTGTATCAACACATTATCTTTGAAAGAGTGCCTGAATTACAGTGAAGTGGCAGTATTGTGAGTGATGTGACTACGTTAGAATTTTGCCCTTATGATTACATTAAGAGTGGGAGTTTGAATTTCAGGTCATTTAGCAGGTTTAAAGTTGTTTCCATGTAAATTAATTTGACATGACATAGTTTTACTTTTTTCTCATTTGTTTCTTGTACAAAATGCTACCAAACTCACAAGGTCAACAAAAAGTATTTAAGTACTAATTTTCAGTTAGAATATTTACCAAAAAAAAGTATTCTGATTGAATGTTCAGCTATTTGTTTCAGCTCTAATAAATATTTTAAGAAGGAAGATGTCCTTATCATTCATACTTTATATGTTTGCTTACAAGTTTGGTCTAACTGCAAACGACATAGACCCTGATCTGCCATCATGTAAGTCACCAGCAGATCAAGGTCTGTGATGTTTGCTTATTGATTAATCCTAATAAACCACATAGACCCAAATCTGCTGGTACATTATGCAATGACAGATCTGGGTCTGCATAGTTTGCAGTTAGATTCAACTTGTAAGAGAGGATACAGGAGATATACCATATATACTAGCTTATAAGTCGAGTCAAACTGCAAACATTGAAGATTCTGATCTGCTGTTTCATAATGTACCTGCAGATCAGGGCCTATGTTGTTCGTTCAACTGATTACTCCTAACAAACTGCACAGACCCAGATCTGATGGTGCATTATGTGCTGACAGATCTGGGTCTATGCAGTTTGCAGTTGGACTCTACTTGTAAGCTAGTGTATATACAGTAAGTATGTTTTTGTTATAGTAAAAAATATAACATGGTATTGGAAAACAAATAGATAGTTTTGGTCCAAATATTTGATATTGAACTATATAAATTTTTAAAAAAATGCAGCAATCCTTATCCACACGAGCTGACAATGAAGATGAAGAGGAAGATGAGTCAAAAGCCCAGGAAGCCAAAGAACTTCTTGATGCCATTAATGAGGGAAAAGAGAATAATAATGGCCGGATTGAGGACCAGTACATCATAACATTCTTCCGTGAGAAACTCCGCTCTGTCATGTGTCAGAATCAAGGATTTATACTTGATGGTTTCCCAAAAACCATAGAACAAGCAAAGGAGTTGTTTCAAGGCAAGTAATAAAAAGAAATTTGAGAACAGAGTGGGACATGGGAAGAAATAAATATTCAATGTTTAAGATGACATGTTTAAGATAATTGTATGCTCTATAACATAACTTTATACACTTTCATTCAACTCTATTAATAATATGTATAATAAGTTTATATTCATTTCATACTTCATCACTAAAATCATGTTTTAAAGGCATGCCATAGTTTGATATTGTACAAGAGTACCAACAGTCATTATGTAGTAAAAAAGCAAGTCCAACATTGAAAGTGTCAAAAATACTGAATATGCAATTGTTTTAATATCACTTATATTTTGTATACTAGCTGCTTGTAAAATAAAGTGTTATTTATAATTTGATGAGTAGAAATCTTAAATGAGTCCTCATTTTCACATGTAATTTATGCTGAAGTCATGATTTATGTGTGAAGCTTGCCATTGCTTGCAAATTATGAAACTAATTTAGTGCATTACAAAAATCTGACATGAAATTTTCTGTCATGTTCTTCCATTGCTCCATAAATTGTGATTATCACATTCACAGTGTCTGAGGAAGAGGAGGAGGCAGAAGATGCATCAAAACAAGAGAATTACGATAAACTAATCATGCCAGAGGTTGTCGTCTGTTTGGAGGCTACTGATGAGTTTTTGAAAAACCGTGTGATGAATCTGCCAGAGAGTGCTGTTGCTGGGACACATAACACTGAAGAGGGCCTGATGCGCCGTCTTGATCATTACAGAGCTATCAGTACAGAGGAGGACACAGTTCTTAACTACTTTGATGAGCTGGAGTTTTTTCCTGTGAAAATTGGTAACTATCATTCCAGCATTTGTTGAATGAAAAATCTGATCCATCTTCATCATGCAGTTTTTTGCAAGGGCTATGAAAATGTCCTGAAGGGAAGGTCTTTGTTTGGAGGAGTGATGAAAGTGTAGTTCACTGAAGGCAACGTCCTCATTTTGCAGGAGCTGTGAAAATGTGCTGCACTAAATGGAAGGTCCTCTTTTTGTATGAGTTATGAATGTATAGTGCACATCATTTTGCAGGAGCTATGCAAGTGTACCACACTAAAGGCCAGGTCCTCATATATAGAGTATTGACATGGCTATACAGTGGTATGCATTATACATTATTATAGGGTATATTTTGTGCATCAGGAATTTCAGTAAATCCGTCATCATCTTTCCCAGTTAAAATAGTACACTTTCAGAGAAAAGCAACGATAATTGTCCATTTTATGTTAAGCAAACTATTTGCTTCTTAGATATGAACACCTTTGAAAAATGTCTGGATCCTCTTCTGCAATATGTGTAATTGTTCAGGAATCATGACTAAACCATCAGTGTCGGAAAGTAGATGTTGACTGAATTCTGCTTTTGTTTGATATTAGATTGTAAAGACCAGAACATTGTGTAAAGTTTTATTTAATGTCTGTGTGGTTGTGATTGTGTATGTGTGTGGTGATGGTATATAAACATGCTAAGTTTACCAGTTAATTTTGTTTGGATGTATCTTAAATTCTTCAAAGAAAAAAAGTATTTCATTTTCTTTTGTTCAATATTGGTTATATGTACTGATTTTAAATAGTGGTGGTTTGGTCTGTTTAACATGGATAACTTTCTATGAAGTTTGCTGAAAAAAACAATGGTTTAAAAGGGGAAAAAGTGTTTAACTGACCATTCTTCACCAACCACCCTCCAGCTTCATCTCAAGCTACTGTTGTGTGTAATTTCCATTTAATGTGCTCAGAAATTGATTCATGAAGTTGCAGTTCTTTTTGTAAAGGAGACTCAAATTTTGAATTATATTCAGATAAAAAAACATGACGCAAGCTATTATTATTTTGATATGTGATTTAAATTTCCCCCAAAACTGTCTGATTTTAATTTACTACATTCAGCATTTACATTCTGTCCACCATAAAGCAAAGCATATTATGTTATGATGTCTGTCCATCATTATGCCCATCTGTCTTAACCAGTTTCATTTCTGCACAGTAACTGAACTTGTTCAGCATCAACAGTTACCAAACTTTGTGGATGGCTTGCACTTGATGTAATAAAGAACACTATCAATTTTAGAGTCAAAAGGTTGAAGGTCAAGCTCACTGTGACTAAAAGATGAAACCTGGTTTAAGCACAAAAGCTTGAGTTCTTAATTATATACAGTTGCCAAACTTTGTGGATAGCTTGCACATAGTGTAAGGAAGAATCCTATTGATTTTGGGGTGTCATGGTCACTGTGACTGAAAGAAGAAATATGGTATCTACACAATAAGGTTTGTTCTATATCACATACATGGGCCAAACTTTGTGGATCGCTTGCACTTGGGGTAAGGAAGAAGCCGATGAATTTTGGTGTCAGAAGGTCAACTGGCTAAAAGGTGAAATAAAGTGGTTTCTGCATAAAACCTCAGCTGTCTAGATAAAGGACTATTAAATATGGAGTGGGCTTTCATGTTTTTTGTTGTGGTAAAACATTTAATAATGCATGGGCTTTTTAATGACAGTAATTGATTTTATACCATGAAGAAGTCCTGTTTCATATTACCTAGGATAAACAATGAACGGATCCAATTACATCAGAAGGTGCTTATTGGTGTATTCCAAAAGTCCACAACTCCATTATTCACTTTTGCATCTACAGTGCATAGAACTACATGTATATTCATGTCTTATGAGTGAAATTCAAATGCAGTATTTGACCTATGCAAATTGCAGATAATCAAAAGAATGAATATTTTTTAAAATGTAAGGTGTGGACTTTATATATAAACAGGCAAAGATAGCATCTGTATATTTGCCAAAATCTTGTCAAATTTTGGATGGGTTTATCATCAAGCATGGTCTTATCATCAGATAAATAAGGTGAATTGCTGAAGCAGAACCTTGTAACAGTTTTGATGGAGATGAATATCAGATGATTGTTAAATCTAGATTCCTTCTAACTGTGGCAGTGAACAGTCACATCAGTATAGTTTTCATACCTGATTGGTCTGTTACCTGCATTTATTGTTTTGATAGATGGGTCTTGACCCATAACTCAGTGTGATAAACAGGACTGTTTGTAAATTTGGTTTTTAATTTATTTTGAAATTGAATGCTGTATTTGTTGGATTTGCATAATAATTTTTTTTATTAACTTTTGCAGATGTAACAAAGGATAGTTCACCACAGATGAAAAAGACAGTTGAAAAAATTTCAGCTATTATCGGTAAACCAAGAAATTATGGTGAGTATAATCTGACTGTTATGTTAAAAACCCATATCTGTTGAGGGGACATACAGTATTACCTATGTCATCCAGTCTCATCACACCACATTGTGTCACATCTGTCACAGATTTTGTTTCCACTGAGTAACAGTTTAAGGACTTCATAGATTAAAATGGAATTTTGTACAAAGCTTTACATTGGAAGACTTTGATTAAGTTCAGTTTTAATTGTTTTCCCAAATATTTTAACAGAGTTTTGTCCCCAGAATGACTTTGCACTTTTCCTTTCAGTTGCACTCTTGAAGACTTAATGGATAGAAATAAAATTTGGTATGCGGCTTTATGTTAAGATGAATATGGTAAAGATCAGTTTTGAAATTCACTTTTTTCTGGAAAAATTTTCAGTTTTGGTTTTTTTTCTGGAATATTTGTTATTGAGTTTATGGCTGCATGTCTAACTTAAACTTGATTCAGATTTAGAATGAAGTTTAACATTAAGAAGAATTATGGTGTAGGTTGAGTTTAATTTTCACCATTATGAGGCAAACATTTATAAGGTTATAGCCCTAGTGTAACTTAGAACATGGCCTTTCAGTTTCCAACCAGTAACATCAGAAGGACTTCATTGATTTTATATGAGGCATTACATTAAGAAACTTAGACCAAGTCTGAATTTTACTATTCTCCTGGCAAACATTTACAGAAATATGGGCTCCAGTCTGTCATAGAACTTTGCACATTAATTGCATCATATTGGTGGGGGCATACATGTCATATGGGTATATTTCAGATTTTATCAAAAGAAGTGACACAGGAGGATTTAGCATGACTTTTAAAATGGATTTTCTTATCTCATCATCGGAAAATGAGATGTTTATGCATTTAAATCAGATCAGGTAATAAAAGAATTTTTTTATTTTTTATAATGATATGAAAAGGTATCGTGACAATGAAGATAAAGACATTAAATATAATGATATTTTGATGAACAAGTCATTTGACTTTTTTAGGTTTGTTTCTATTCAAAGCCCTGGCTTAATTGAGCATGACATTTAAGGTCTAGGTCATTGCTAAGCAGATCTAATGATTATTAAAATATTCACTGTAAATGTTTAGATTTTAGCAGTAATTGCCAATTGTATAGGCAGCTGACTTGTTTCACTTTCAGGTCTTCTTTTGTGAATTGCAAACATTATAATAGTTAATCCATGATATAAATTTAGTTCCGTGGGGAGCTCAATTATAAGACTACATCATAAGCAAGGATGTGAGTTACAGAGATATGTCTGAAATATTAAGAAAGGGATGGACATTAACACTGAGAATGAGTGCATGGGTGGCAGGTCAAATGGTTAAGAAAATTTGAGATAATTGTGTTGGGAATAATTGTCAATAAATAGCATTTTCTAATGAAGATATTCCTATTTCTGTATAAATTACTTTTGCAGGTAATCAATCTTTCAAAGATTGTTAAAAACATTATTACTTCATGGTATCAACACACATCATAAGTATGCTAGCAAAATAATTATGTACTACATCAATACTTTTTGCATGTGAATGTGGATACATACTAGTGTTATTGTTGTTCAGAATAAAACCAGATTCTTTTTTTTAAACTGATGGAGATACATTTAGAGAAACAACAGTGTAAAAGCTCAGTAAGTTATTGTTCCATTAGTAAAGTGTTTATGCTACAATTTCATTGCAAGAGATACTGAAATTTCTATTCATCCTTGACCAAACCTTTGAGTGCCAATTTGAGAATTTTAAGTTCACTACAAACTTTGGATCTCGCTTCTCCATAATGAACCATGTGTCAATTATGCATTTCACTTGTTTCCCTTGCCTACTTCGATCACATTTGTGAATGAGTTCAATAAACCACTCATTAGTGTTAGATACTGCGACCGCAGCCCTCAAGAAAATATTATTGTCACTACTGAGCCTGATAATACTAGGTGGCATGTAAAGTGTGATGGGATTTTCACTTAAAGGCTTCTTATTATGTCTTTTTGGTCATACATGTAAATGAAAATGGTGCTGATCTGACATCAAATATGACCACCATGGCAGCCATCTTGAATCTTGTTATTGCTATTCCTCTTGAATGGAAAGTCATATCGACATCTTGTTTTCACTGGATGACTTCTTGTGATGTCCAGTTGCCCCTAAAGGAAATATATCTCAAACTGAAGCCAATATGGCAGCCATGGTGGCCATCTTGAAAATCATATTATTGCAGATCCTTCTAGATGGATGGTCATATCAAGATGGAGTTCCTACTGAAAGACTCCTTAATATGATATCTAGTTGGTCTTTAATGAAAATGGTGTTGATCTGATAGCCAGTCTGGCTGCCATCTTGAAAATCTTGTTATTACTACACCATCTGAATGGAAAGTCATCCACATGGGCTTTCCATAAGAATACTTCTTATGGTGTCTAGCAGGTCTTAAGTGAAAATGTTGCCAATCTGACGTGCAGTATGATCAGCATGGTGGCCATCTTGAAGATCATGTTATTGCTTTTCCTCATGAATGGATGGTCATATTGAAACCATTGTATGATATATTGTATTTCCTAAATAAAGTGGTGCCAGTTTTACATCCTTTATGGACTATATTATTGCAGTCTTGAAAATTTTGTTGTTGTTACTACTCAAAACATTTTACTTTACATGCAGCCAAGTAATATCTACATGTATTTCAACATCACAATCTAGATGTAATTCAAATCTGCCCACCAAGGTTTGAAAACTTGGTATTTATTGGCCAATAACACTCAGAAAATTCAATGAGGTCTAAAAAAATTCTACAAATTTGAAAAAGCCTAGAAAAATCAGCAAAATTGCCAGTCTGCTGCAAAAGTACAAACTCACTGAAATTCCACTATTTGCAGTTTCCAGGTTTGATCACCCTGCTTTAAGTTGATCTATAATCCTATCAGTGTAGTATAAATTCAAGTTACTTGTCAATGGAAAATTACTAAGAAAAGGAAGCAACTGACATGTGCTGAAGGATGTAATCTTTGACAGGTCCAACAGAGGAGGAGCTGGCAGAGATAAAGAAGTTAGAAGAGGAGGCACGACTGAAGAAAGAGGCAGAGGAAAAGGCAGAGAAGGAGAGAATGGAGGCTGCTGAGGCTGCTGAAAGAAAGAGGAGGCAGGAAGAATGGGTAATTCATATTCACACATATACAAAAACATTAGCTTCCTATATACAGTGAATTCATATATTTTTGCAGGAATCAATTTTTGTGGTTTGGCATAAAGGTACATTTTTGAGAGCACTTAATTTTGTAGATTTGGAAGAGGTTATGTGTTTTCATTTTGAAAAATTACTATGTCAGACACGTCTAATAGTAACATTATTGAGACTGATTGCAAAACCCTCCCATCAGGCATTGGTGGTTATGAATTTACAAAAATGTTAATGCAGTTTTAGATTTAACTTCACAAATCTAATAATTTCAAACACCTTATCTGTAAAGCACAGGGTGGTAAATCTTAATAGGACTTTGTTGCTTCCTAATCACGATTTTGTCACCAGCAAAGTAGATTTAAGTTGTGTGCTACAATGCCCATGCAATTCCATCTATACTGCTATGCATTAAGTTATGCACTACCATGTCTAGTGATTCCATCTATACTGCTATGCATACTATTAGACATCAAACAGAATCTCCACTTTAATTTGTCAGCATTGCTATGACAATAAATACCATTGTAACTTTGTTTTGATCAAAGTGATTATGCAGGGAACAATAGGTAAGTAAAGTAGACTTTAATCAAGCAAACAAAGTATATATCTGAGTTTTATTAATTGGTTGTTCAGTAGTAAAAACAACAAATCAAACAGGTTTGATTGCATAAATCAGAACTTGTTAAGTATTTAACAGCTAATATAATTGTAGGAAGGACATAGCATAGCACTGTGATTTTTGATTGAGATATCAAGGATCTTTAATATACACAACAGGCATTGACCATCATGAATAAGAGAAAGAGAGGTGATCAGTACGAAAATCTTAATCCAAAATAATCAAGAAGTGTCAAAGCAATGGTTGAAACAGTTCTTATTACTGAGGTATGACAAAATATTGAAAGGACTGTTTTTCAAGTTATATTGAAAGCACAAGTAGTAGAACAAATTTGTAGGTGTTTCACATTTTCTAAAGTCAGTCCATGTCAACCACGGAGGATGTAATAAACATGTACATTCCCCATCTTGTTACTATATCAGTGTCAGACTAGGCAGTTTAAGCTGTGATGATACAGTGGTCTCCCTTTTATAAGGCCACCTCTTGTAGCAAGTAAGTGACTTTATAAGAGGGGTGGCCTTTCCAGCAGAGAATTACACAGTTGTGAGCAGTAATTACATATAAAGTATGAAAGGTATTAATAAAATTTTAAATATTTAATATTTTCATTTTTTTTAAAAGACATGTTAAAGAATCAATGTGATAATCCTTATCACTGTCATTCCATTTTTCCTATGTATTACTCATAATATTTTCTTTCTGCCATAAAATTTTTCAGCAGTGATTAAAGGACTCTTTTTTCTTGTAGTCAAATGTTTTTGCTTTTCCTTCTGAACTGAGAATGTCTAATGACATTTTCCAGTTTTTAGAACAACTTATTCCTTCATTGGCAATTTGCTACATAAAATGCTCATTGTTTGCAAAGGAAGAGAACTTGTCAAGTGTTTGACTGGTTTTGGTCTGGTACACTGAAAGTACCATTCATAATCTGTGGGAGAAAAGACATAACTGCTAACATACCATTTTACTTTATGGTGTCTGAATGTCACTGATTAACAATACTATGCTTCACAGCAGTTGACTTTTGTTATCTTGATAATTATCAATGGTGATAAAAGGCAGTAATTATCAAAGTGACAGAAGCCTAACATCTAAGGAATACAGCATTTAGGATCATCAGATTACTTACCTCTTGATGTGGATTAAAGTTAGTTATCGACATGGTGTAAATAATGTCAATGTGTTGAATTTAGAAATAAACAAATATTTGTGAGATTTCTATCTTTAAAACTGCATGTTGTGGTTTATCTTCACAAGGTTGTAAATTTGACAGTTTTTGCACTAATATGCCAGCCAATGGTCATGTTAGATGAGTGACTGTGCTAGAAGAGTACTTACAAACACAAGGTCATGAGTTCCAAGGGATTGAACCATATAATGCAGGTGGCCACCGGTTAGGGAGGGCTGTTCAAGAGGGAGATCACTGTATTTTGAAATGCTTATTCAATACATATACATATCGAGTATTATTTCTAAACCATTTATGGTATTGGGCACTAGAAACTCAGCATTCTTCCAGCTTTTCCAGTCAAATATATTACAGTTTTTAACAATTTTAGAATTTGTCATAGTTTCATTATGGATTAAAATGATTGCACATATGTGTGACTGGTTATGTATGACTAAGTAGATATGACTAAATATGTATGACTGATTATATATGACTAGATATGTACAACTGAAGAGTTACTTGAAACTTTAATATGGTTAAGCTAACTGCCTATCCCATATATAGCCCCTACCTCTGCCATCACCAAAACTCAAATGTCTAACAGCAAATAAAAAAATTCTCAACCACTGGTATAGCTTTGCACAACATGTTTGTACAATGTGACTTTATGGTGCCATGGTATGTTGGAGTTTCTTATGAATATCATAGATGGTTTCAAATGCTCAGCATTTACAATAATAAAGGACAGGAGAAATGAACTTATCATGGATTCCTGTAAATTCTTTCCAGTCAGTATAGCATCAGTACCTTCAAGGGGCTCTTGTCAGTGATGCACCTAATGCTATTTTTCTTTGTGAATTAAATTTGATTATATTAAAGGGGATTGTTAATCCGTTCAAATCAATGCAAAATTGTTTCACTCAGTTATTGGATCCCAAAGCTTGATAGATAGAAAGTGTCACGAGTAATTCTGAGCCATGAAATATTCTGAGTTTTAGGTTTGCAAATGAATATTGCATGTAAGAATTTCTTTAAGGTACTTAAGGTACTATATGGATAATTTGAGCTGTCAAAGTACGAATTATTTGTATGATTAATTTTGGTATGATTGATATTTATTCTGCTGGTCAGAAGAGTCTATGTGATGGCTGTCTTACAGCCATCCATTGTCTGTCTGGTAGCACAAGTTTGTTATTGCTGCTGTTTCTAAACTACTGGGAAGATTGCCTGAAACTTTACAAATACCTTTATCCCAAGATCTAGTTGGTCCAAAATGAAAATGGTGCCCTTCAGATATATAATAAGGGTCCATGGTGGCCATCTTTAAACTCTTGTTATCACTGCTCTTCTGAAACAGATGGTCCTATTGACATGTTTTTCTTTCACTGAAAGACTTATGTTGTTTAGTTGGCCTGAAATGTAAATCCGGTTATTGCTACTTCTGCTGAATGGATAGTTGTAGTGATATGGGTTTTTTTGCTGAAAGACGAGCTATGCAGTTGATCCTAAATGAAAATTGTGCCAATAAGACTTCCAATATGGCCACAGTGGTAGACATCTTGAAATCTTGTTCTTGCTATTTTTCAAGAGCAGATGGTCATATAGACATTGTGTTTCCACCAAAAGACTTCTTTTTATATTCAATTGATCTCAATTGAAAATGTCACAACTCCTCTTTCAGGAATGGAATTATTGACATATGGTTTTCAATAAAACATTTCTCACTGTATGTAGTTGGTCCTGAATTAGAATGATGCCAGTGTGACATTCTAAAATATGAAAAATCTCATAGCAGCTACTTCTCCAGAATTGATAGTCATATTGAGAGATTTCTAAAAAGCCCTAAAAATCTTTATTGGGCTACTGCTGAATGGAAAGGATGGTTGAGTTGTCATAAAAACACTACAGCAATAACTGGTTCTTAAAGAAAACAGTCTTTATCTGACCTCCAACATGGCACCAAAAAATCATATCACAACTCTTGTACAAATGGTGAAATTCACTTGGAGTTTTCACTAAAATATTTCTTGTAATATGTAATTAAATCTACACAAAAATGTTGCAAATCAGACTACAAATATGTCCACTTTTGTTTTGGATTTTAAAATCCAGACTTAACTGACTTTGTGGTCAAGTCAAGAGGTCATCACTTGCATTTGGTATTTCAGTGAGCTCATAAACATTGTGACTTGTACATGTACAGGTGAATTTTAACCAGATTTTTTATTTAGTTGCATCCAATAATTAAATTCATGCTCAGCTCTCTAACAAGGATTTTAATGTCAAAAGTCATGACTCAGGCTTTAGCAGCATTGGTTTGAGAGGATGACATGTATTTTTATCAAACCCAGTTTGTGGCTATATTAGAAGAATACCTTGAAAGCTGCCAGTTCAGTAACCAATGGGCCAGCTTTACAAAAGATAATAAGTATAGATTTACATAATATTAGCATATTGTTTATATTGACATTGTCATGGACATTTAAATTCAATGATCTTCTTAAGATTTTAGCAAAGACATAGATCAGTATTTGCAAGAAATATTAGATTCAAGGTCAAAGGCCATGAATGTTTTACTCTTGCAATTTGAAAGAATAATTTTTTCAGTACTTTGCAAGGTATGGTGTTTTTAATACCCCCAATTTTATTTTGGGAAAAGAATGAATAATAACAAAGAATGCAGAGTTTATACTTGTAATTCAGCTTGAACTTACCTCAAAATTAAAGATTTGTAATTTTATTTTCATACTTATAACCTAATCTTAGCAAAAAGATTTTAATTGACAAGTTCATCCTGATCTTTTCTTAAAAAATCCTTCAGACCCAGCATTTGAATGAAGTTAAGAAGGAGGAATACGAGTTGTTGGAGGCACAGTCTATTCCACTGAGAAACTACCTGATGAAGCATGTGATGCCCACATTGACCCAGGGCCTAATTGACTGCTGCAAAGTCAGGCCAGATGATCCTATTGACTACCTGGTGAGTGTCGGGACAATTTCCCCATCAAGAAAAGTTGTTTGCATTTGCAACATGCACAGTGGAGAAAATTGGCTGAAATTTATTTGCATATTGTACTTATGGAAGTTGAACATGATCTAAGCACACAGCTAATCAAAATGGTTGCTCTCATATGCTCACAAAATCAGCCTGAATTACTCTGAAGTACACTATCTTTAGCAGTTATTTAAATAGGGATAATAAATTTTGCTAGAGTAGGCAATGCCAGCTTCTGAAAGTGCAGTGAATAAATTTCAAAATATATAAAATAGAAAAATGTTATCTGCTTGTTTTTTTTAACAATTTACCTTTCAAATTCTGGAAGTGAAAATGACCAGTCAGAGAAAGCAGTGTTTATTATAGGTTCACATCATTTCTGTTTTGGATAGCTTAAGATTTATTAGGTCTGAAGTGATTTTTATTTCCACTTTCCACAACCTCATTACATGGGTTATGGTTACTGACTGTCCTCCTCCTTACTTTGGTTTCTGCATCATAACTTTGTTGCACTTCAACCAAATTTAGCAGGCAGCTTTATAGTGATCAGACTTTGAATTTGTTTGATTTCAAGTGTTCCACATTTTCATTTAAAAAAGTTACAGCACCTAGTTACCTTTTCTTGTAACTATGCTTTCCACAGTATAATTTTACTAAGGAATATTTCAGCCACAGTTATTGTGTATCTTGATATTGAGTTGGATTTCCTACATTTCAGGTTAGTATCTAGAGTTGTTTTGGTCCATCACCTGACTTTGATTTTCAGCAGAGGTTCTTCTGTTTAGGACCCTGCTATGCATACTTTAGAGAGTGAGGCCTTTTGCAATGCACCCATCATTTAATTATTTTTCTTACCTTTTTTCAGGCTGAATACTTGTTCCAGAACAATCCACAAGTTGACTAAGGAAATTCTTGAAAATCCTCAATGAAGTCTGATGTGTATGAAGAATAATTGAATAGTTATGCTTTTGCATCAGACTAGTTAAGAAATATTTTAAGACAACCCTAACAAGACTTTAAGTTTGGATATGATCCTTATTGTTTTGCTGTACAAAAGCTAACCTGTGATGCCCTCTTACAAGAAAATATTGCAGAGACTTAAAGGAATGTTAATATTCAGCCATTGTTGTCTCCCCTTTAATGTATTAACGAGATAAGGATTGTGTGAAGATTTTCTGTTCATCAGGTGCCTGCCAGAATATTTGTGACTTTTTTGCCCCTCAATTTCTCAATAAATGTACTGGCTTTCTCTCATTTTGAGTGTGTGCTGGTCTTAATGCATGCAACTCAGTACATGAGTGAAATGTAAATGTAAAAAATAATGTATAGCACAAGTTAATTAGCAATTTACTTGTAATCATGTGTTTTACCTCTTCTTGTACTTCTGATGTAAGGCCTTCTTTATAAAAACTACAAAGCCAAGTATAAAAGAGAACAGAAATTGAAGGTGTACAATTTCATTTGTCCTGAAATCTAGGTATTTGCCTCATGGGACCATTTTTTGTAATGCTGAATTAATTTGATTTCAGTTTAGTAATTTTGTAAACATTCCAAACAATTTGTATGTACTTTTCTCTGTATCCTGAACTTAGTACTCTTCACCTTTAAAATTTGTTGCTTTTCTTGGCACATAAGCCCCATGTTTGTAAAGGAATGAAAAAAAAGAGAATGTAAATTGTTTATTATACTATCTGTATTTCAATTGTAATTAAAACTGAATAAAGTACATGGTACTTCTTACTGTTTATTTTCATTTCCACAGGCTTGTAGGTGGAATCTGTGTGTATGTGTGTGTGTGTGATTTGGATTTTTAACATAGTTTTAAAAATTTTTAGTCATATCGCTACGATGTCTGCAGTGTGGCAGTTTATAGTGATGTCCCACCCAGTCATATTATTCTGACACCAGGCCGACCAGTCCTAACACTAACTTCTTAATGCTGAGCGCCTAGCTAGGGAGCTGTTAGTGTAGAAGGACTCTTATTTGACTGCAAATTATACTACATGCTAGCATCTTTATCATCCTTCAGATTCAAACCAAGTGAATCTATAGGCACTTTTAACACATTATTGGTTATATCATGCAAAGGAAATGGGAGCTAGGTGCCTTTCCCCAAGGATACAAGGCAACCAGCCCAAAGCTGGCCTATACAGGTATTGAACCTGTAACCCTGAGATTACAAGTCTGACACTCCATCAACTGAACTCCCTGAATGATGAGAACTTAACATGCATAAGCACACTCTTGAATGCTATAAACAAATGTATATATTGTGGATTAGATAGATTATTGTGGCTATTTTACATGACTTAATGGAGGTTAAAATTTTCCAGTTTGAAAATAAAAAAATTACCTACCAGGTCTAAGGGCACTCAGGCAGGATTTATAGAAGGCTTGGAGTGGGTTAGTGATTTTATTTTTACTGCCATAAACATGACATCTGGTGGCATATGCACAGCGTGTGGTAATCTCGGCGATATATAATGAGTTCTGTGATACTGTATAATTGAAAAAAATCATTAGCATAGAACATCAGCATTTAATATTAAAACTCCACAGATTTTTTTGAAAAATTAAAAAGTTTTTGCTTGCCACAATTTTGTTCTAAGTTGGCTCAAACTATCAGGAGTGGGTTTTCAGCATAAAACTGCATTCTGAGCATCAAGTTCTAGGTGTTCAAAAGTCAAGAACGATGCCAGAACATGTATTAGAATCACGAACAGTCTTCTTAAATGCAGCCAAATATACCATCTCTAGGACCACAATGCACTTAATGAATCTAGACTTTCATTTGTGTCTGTCAGGACAACACCAGCAGCTCACTTGGATCTAAGTGACCTAATGAATGACTATCAGCTGGCAACAAAGCCATGAACTGATGGGTATAACCTTTGCCTATGTGCAATACACTTACTAATAGAATGTGTGTGTGTGTGTGTGTGTGTGTTTGAACTTAATCTGGCCTCACTGCACATTACAATGGACTAAGGGAGAATCATCTAAGAAAAGATTACTACTGATGTGTAAAACTCAGATGAGGTCCCTCCACTGTAAAATGCTACTCCAGTTTTGATTATCTTAAAACATATATACAGCCTTCTAATTTGTCAGAATATTTTGAGTCAAATTTAAACTGAAAATGTTCAGAAATGTACAATTAACATTTGTGACACACTCTGTATATACCTGTATTAAAATGAATATGTGGGCAAACAATGAAACATTACAACTTCCTCAAAACATACCTTGGGTACGGTGAACATCAAACAAAATTACCCCTGTTCAAGGTCATCCTTGATAAACACTGAAAATTTCATTGCAATTGGTTTTTAGTAATCCAGTATCAAGGACGTTTCCAAACTGAAAGGCAGATTTACAGATTGGTATGGAGGAAAGTTTAATCCCATTTAGTACCTAAAAATTGTCCCCAACAACAAAGACATTGGATATATTCATGTTATCTTTTCTGTGTGTTATAAATAATTTGTTATAGTCATATACAATGTACCTGGACTTTGGTCAAGATATGTGGTCTTAAACTAAATTGACTGTGATGAAACCTTTGCCCTATTAGACTTACCATGACCATGACCTCTGACCTTTAGACTCCAGAATCAAAAGGTTTCCTTTTTACCCTTAGTGCAAATCATGCACAAAGTTTGGCCAAGGAACTTACTATATAAGAAAAATGACTGCAAAACCCATTTTTCTTTAAGTCACAACAACATTTGATCTTTAGATCCCCAAATCAACAGGCTTTTTCATAACCAACATGTATGCCTTCCACAAACTTTGAAGGTACATGGCAGAGAACTGACCTTGACCATGGACCCCAAATTTTATATAAGCTTCTTGCTTATTCCAAGAGCAAACCATCAACAAAGTTTGATCCAAGTTGTCACAGGGACTTTAACCTATGATCATTCGACACTAAAATCAACAGGCTGTTTGTTTATTCCAAGATATCAACAAAGTTCTGTTCAGGTCTTTGATACAGCAATGTTATTATGGAGAAAGCATTGTCCTTCTTTTATGATACATTGACCTTAACATTTATTAATTTGACACCATATAAGCTGTTTCCTTACCCCCAATGGCAGGCCAACCACAAAGTTTTATCTAGGTCTAAGATATACAGCTAATGTTATTGTGCAGAAACCAGTTTTCTTCTTTTGGTCAATAACCTTTAACATTTACCTTTTAACCTCCAAATTTAAATGCTTCTTCACCCAAAGTACAAGAGATCTATAGATGATGAAGAACTCATCACATGGAAATGAAATTGGTAACAGCTGGACAACATCATAACATGATGCACTCAGCCTTCATGGTGGTTGAATAAATATACTTCATTGTTTTAAATACCAGTAATGACAGTGTCCGACACTGGATGGAAACTGAAAGAAAAAGCAAGGAACTATCAAATCTGGATGAAATCTTTAGTTCATAAGGACAAGAATAGATAGATCATTGATGCATCACAAATAACATTATAATTGAAAAAGAAAAGTGAAATTACTAGTAAGAGCTATTGGGTTGCACCAATTATTTAGTTTTCTTTCTTTGGAACATTCATTTGTATGTTCAGGGATTTGAAACCTAACAAACATGTTATCATGTAATTGTTTAGAGATTAAACATGTAACTTCTATGAGAGCTGGAAGATATGAACTTTAAACTTCAAATAAATGAAAAATTTTGATCAGTGATTGGTTTAATACTACGACTATTCACTCAGTTTTTGATGCTTTCACCTGAGTTGGCCTGTCAATTACCCTGTTTGCAATTTATGAAACCTAATCTGGCAAAAACAAAAGCCAAATAAATGTTGTGATTATTTCTGACAAATAGTCTGATGCAAACTTTTTTGCTGAGGCCTATTTATGATGCATTTTCCCCTTGTGTGGTGCTTCAAATATGACTTTTCCAGACAGGATGATAAAAATAAAAAATGACTCAATTTTAAACCTCTTTATTTAACAATATTTATAGCTATTTACTTACATGTGAAAATTGCTTCTATTTGGCACAGTTTGCCAGGTCACAAACCTGGTGTGAGCTTGTCTGCATTTTACCTGCACAATTTTATGTTAAACAATTTGCCACCGCTACAATATATTATTCTTTATTATCAAAGAAAACTTTGCTTACATGTGTCTTTAATATATTTTACCATGAATGAAGAACTTACTACTACCACATGGGAGGCCATAATACTGTCTATAGTTATATTTTTTTGTTTTGCCTTTGAGTTGGGTATCATTCACTCTCCATATGAATTTATATCTAGTTGTATCAGTAAATATTTGGAACAAGTGTTTATACAACACAAATTTAACATGAAGATATTTAAATCTGGGATATTTATTTAAGACCAAAATCATTCATTTCCTTGTACAACCTTACTTATTATACTGATTCCAGACAATATCTTTCTTGCACTTACTTTAACTTCTGGGGTTTCTGAAATTATGGATCATATAATACATATAATTAGCTTGGAATATTTTGATTCTGTTGCAGCTATTACATTAGTACAGGAGCAGCAGAGTGACTCAATGGTTAGCATGCTGGACTTGTGATCAAAAGTGTGCGGTTTCAAATCCTACAGTCAGACCATATTGGGTCAACTACCATAATGCATACCTGTCAACCACTTGAGATGAAAACCTGTATGCCAGACCAATGAAAACCTTACAGAGACCAAAAAACCTTACACAAAAAAATGTATTCATACATTATATAAGATCAACAGTTTTAAAACAACAAATGCCATAAACAAACTAATTTTACACACATGTACATAATTATTTACATCTCTGAAACTTTATTTCATTCTTTTGATTTTCAGTGTGTTGTAACACACACACACACACACAATTTTATTATATGCAACACATGCACCTTTGCACTTTTCAAAATGTTATCAGGGGTTTTCAAGTCTATGCAACAGGTGTCAATGTTTATTTTACATTGTAAAAATGATGTTAGTATGTCTGCATTCAGGGACTTCCTACAATATGTATGTATTTTTGTCATCATAGAAAAAGATCTTTCACTGTCTGCATTGTTGTGTGGCAAGGTAAGTATTCGCTGAATAACTAATTTCAGATTTGGGAAGTGGATGCCACCAGTACTAATTGTCTGGCTGATAATATCCAGCCAGTAGCTACAAAAGCTCCTTTTCTGGCGATTCTCTGTTAATACATGCACACACTCATCAGGCAGCATGCAATAATCATCAAACTCATCTTTATGCTTTATGATCCAGGTGTGGAGCAACTCAAAAACAAAAGTGTCACTACCAGTTAAAAAAAAAGATATGTGCATTTTGAAAAACGAACTTTCAAGGTGTAATATTAACTTCTTTGGATTTATCATGGTCTCATTATTACATAATTTTTCCCCCATAAATCCTTAGTCCTACAATGTAAGACCTCGACCTGATATTTATATTTTGGGTGTCAAGTTCTTATTGCCCAATGACTGCACTGTGTAGCATGTTCCAACGTTGATTAACTTAAGAATGATAAGTCAAATTTTCAGGAATATCTCACACACTTGGCATCCCATATCGGCGCTTTTCTACAAATTAAAGTTGTAATGTTTTAGTCAGACTTTACTTACACTGATGTCTTTTTCCTAATAAATTCAAATTCCCACACAAGCAAATGGACATGTTTTCAAGTTCTGTTGGCCTACATTTCAGTTGGCTGGAATGCGATGGAAGTTGTGAATACCGAAATCAGTTAAAAGGATCATAAGAATCTTGAATGAAACAAAGCTATCTAAACATTTTCTTCAATATTCATATATTTTTGTTCGTTTCATTAAAGAAAGATACTTTCACTTAACCCAATTTCGGCATCCCCGGCTTCCATTGCTTTCCAAAACATATTAGAGTTATCCCCACATTGTGCATAGTTTAAAAAGATTCTGGATCGCGCTCGAGTTTTAAAACAATTATGTCCAGACTCCCGGGATTAAAAAAAAAAATTGTAAAAAAAATACCCCCCAAAACCCAGTGAATTTTTATTTTAAAAAAAAACGTACAAAACGGTTGTACAGCTGTACACTGACGAAAATGAAAAAAAAAACAAAACATACAAATTACAAGTAAACCGTACAAGTTGACAGGTATGATAGTGTGTCCTTGGGCAAGGCACTTTACTAAAATTGCCTCAGCACTTAATAATCTACTTGTGTCATTGTGCCATTAAACACCAAACCAAACCAAAACAATAGTACATATTATTCAAAACTGTATTTTAAATATAAAAATACTTCTCAAAAATGAACACAATAACTAAAAAAATACATCAAAACTATATATTTTTATTTTTAGGCTTTTTTATTTAACAAGGAAAATCATGCTACAAGTATTTAGCCTCAAGTCAAAATATATTTGACAAAAATACTGACACAGTTTTACAGTGGAACCTGATGTGCGTGACCTCTGCTATGAGCAACCACCTTTCATTTACATCAAAAATAGGCATAGATTGATTTTTTTTATATAAATGTAGTCATAAGTGACCACCCACTCAGTGCAATCTGCAGCCATGATTTTTAAGCAAAATATGTTTCAATACTGCTATGAATGACTATATCACTGAATCTGATATAAACACTAGTGACTTTTGTAACCACTAACACTGAGGGGAGTCTGCTGGTGGATTAAACATTATCCTGCATCCAGATGAAAAAACACTTAACAAATGAAGGAGCTAAATCTGGCTAATGATTTCTTTACAAGTAGAATCATAAGTTACATACTGTCAACCATTCTAAAGTACATGTCACTAACATCCAGTGTTATGCCAAAGGGATGTAAATCTCCATAAGCGGATGATTATGCGGTCATCAACACACAGTCAGTTCAAAGGTTCATATTGTTCTGTTATGAAAGCCAGCACAACACCAATAATGTTGTATGGGGAGATTTGAATAAAACAAAATCACGGTTCATAAAATCTTTAGTTATTATTACCGTGTATCCCTGTCAATGAAGTGTTTCAAGTACATTGTTTTATCTTTGGAGTTGATATGTAATACCTGGGGTGAATGAAGTCTTCATTTCTTAACAAGTCACTAGCACTGTTTGGGTGAGTTAACCGTATATGGTCATGGTTCCATTTGTTTAATACTTTACTTATGTTACAGTTATAAAATCTATGCATCAAGCCAAAAGTGACAGTGTCAGAACCTTTATCATCTGTTGACCATAGTATATATATTATGTTCTACATTAACTAAGATAAACCAGTTATGTTGATGAAATTAAGCTTTTAACTTCTGTCTCTGTGGAAATTTATTTTGCTCATGGACGAGTTCAATCTGTCTTTTAATTTAATTGGTACTTATTTATACTTCATATTAATGCAGGGCCTTATTTGAATCACTACAGTCATCATTTCAATGGGTTCAGAGTATGTTAACATCTTCACAAATATGCACATCAATGCTGAATGGTTGATTTATATCTTTATTGCATATAAAAGTATTCCAAGATGAATGCATCTAATACTTTAACAAGAACTATGAATACAGAATAAAGTATATGTAGTTTAATGAGGGTAATTTCCTTTGACCTTAAAAACTGGCTCTCACATACACACATTATGTGTGACCACCTGTCTTGAGACCATTTTTTGTCAGAAGGAGGAGGGATCTCACAAGACAGGTTTTACAGTAATAAAATCCTTTAAAAGAAACATTTAAAATAAAACAATGCATAAAACATTTAACAGAAACATCCATACAAAAGCTTTTTAAGTAAACTGTGGCAAAAGAAACCCACCATGTAGAAAAAATAAATTTTGGTGAAACCAATGGCAAACACATTTTTAAATTGCAAGCCCAGCAATCCCTATTTCATTACCATGAACTGCCCATAATGATTAGAAGGCTGTTTTTAAATGGCAAAGCATAAAACATTTCTTTCTTTCTCCCTTTTACACAGAAACTGTCTACATAACATTAAATAATGACCAAATTAAATGACAATTTGAAATAACTTAATAAATGCATGTAATAACACAAAGAATCTAACATAAAATGAGGAAAATTCTTATAACTTGTAGTCAAATGGAGTTTTGATAAACATATGAGTGCAAATAATGCTCATATATGCATACTATCTCCAGAAAATCCAGGAAGATGAGATTCACTTTTAATTCGTACAATAACATTTATTTACAGAAATAAACTCATGTGGCCTCAATGAAGAACAAAATTTCAATAAACTTTGAATTACAAAAGCTGAGCCTTGGTAACATTAGGTTAAATGATATATAAAGAAATTGATACTCTTAATATATTCACAAAAGGTTGTATTTTTACAAGACTGATACCCCAACAGAAAAATGGCCTGTAATAACTCCTAAATTGTTTCAAACAACTGACTACCAGGTATAATTATGTATTCAATGTAATCACAGCACTTTAAACAATTTATCAAACAGATAGCTCAGTTAAAAATTTATTTGGAAATCTTAAGAGAAGACTCAAATCTAAAGGTATGTTTTTATATTTATAATAATGTATTATTCATAAAATATAAATTAGTGTTTGGCCCTCAAGTTTTCTAGCATAGGAATGCTTGTTAAGCTTAGTACTTGAGATCATCTGTATGTATTAATCAGAATAACTTGTACAATGTACATAACTTGTGCACACCAAATATTAATCTTGACCCAACTTGACATAGTTGTAAAATGGTTCCATATGTTGTGCAAAACATCCATGACACTGCCTAATAATCAAGGCACAAGTATTACTGTTAACTGTCACAGATATGTGGAAATTGAGTAAACCAACAATTTCAAATCTTTATGGGTTTAAAACTGAGTAAACCAACGATTCTGAATCTTTATGGATTAATTATTTCCAGTGGTATTTAAATGGTACAATGGTCAAGAAACATATACCACAACTACTCTGTAATCCTTTGTTTGATCTTCTAAGCCAACATGTACTAATATATGTCACAAATATTTCATCATTTTTTGTTTGACTTGGACAACCTAAACTTTGGCAAACCAATATGCCTTTGGAAGCTCTGCAAATGATCTTATAAAAACTTAAGGTATCATCTAAATAAAACAATTAAGAATTTTAAAAATTTAATTAATATCAAGTTCTTTCACTTTCATCTGCATTCAGCTATTTTTGGAACATCATTTATCCCCTTCAATCCAATAAACTCTAACAAAGAGTCATTGAACCTGCAGGCAATTTCAATGCATCGTGATTAAGTAATTCTTGTTCTCTTATTTTTAACAATCAGATTTGTCATTTCTGCACACTGGACGGAATTCTTCAGTATCTAACACCTCCCACATAGTTCCAATCAACAACCTCATATCCTGTTCAGCTTTGTAACAACAAGAACACGTACAGTCTGATCAAAGGATGTGCACACACAGAGACCCTCCTTATCTGGACTCCAGTCAAAAGTGTTAATGGGCTGAGTACTAAGTGTAATGTTCTGTAGAAGTGACAAAGTCCCAGGAACTCCCATCTCAACGCCATTTCCATCTTTCTGCACTCTGTTTGATGGATAATTGCTGAAAATTAAATTTATAATGATTTTTAAAAACTGATTATGTTCATGTGAAATATTATAGTTACTGGTAATTTTCAACTATGAATAGGAACAATCTTTCTTTGAATAAGATCAATATCCGTGTTCTAAAACACGGTCTGCCTGTATTAAGGGAAACAAGCAACTTAGTGAAGTGTTGTCCCTCTCATTCCATGGTGAGATCACAAAGGTTAATAATAATGAAAATCTGACTAGGATTTTTAAGACGAAGCTGTAAACATTCTATGCCAATGATAACACTTTATCCTTTTCCTCACCAGATTTTAGCACTCGGATTAATGCACTTGAGTCAAACATTCTGATTGATTAGTTCCCTGCTAACAAAAAATGCAAGTCAACCCTGAAAAGTTTTAAGCACCAGCTGTGGGTAAAAAGACATTAAATATAAAATTGGTACTAAACATAAGCAGTGCTGTCATAAACTGTGAAGAAAATTTTACAATGCTTGGAATTGACATTGACTATCAATTGCAATTCGATTAACAAGTAAAATATCTCTATGAAAGCTTCGAGGCAACTATCTGTTTTCAAACTTAATCATGAGCTGACTAGACTCAACAAACTAACAATCATACACACATTTATCCTCTCTAATTTCAATTTCTGCCCCTCAGCCTGGCATTTCTGCAGTGATACGAGCTTGAAAAAATACAAGGGTGTGCTCTGAGATTTGTGTATGATGATTTCACTTGAAGCAATCATAAACTTTTACTTACGGCAAAACTGACAACTCTGAAGGTGCACAGACACAGAGGCTCTCAAATGGATAATGATTTAATACTGAATTTATGAAAATGTATGTCCAGCTTTTTGCAAACTTTCTGTCCATAATATGCAAGTCTGACATGCTCATAGATTGGAAACTGGAGCAAGCTTACATATGAACTGTGGTTGTCAGTCCTGTGTTTCTAATGTCTGCAAAGCTCACATTTGGTCTTAACCATGGTCTTAACAAAACTGAGCAGACAATATATAAGTGTAGCGTGGCACATGTCCTGCTTAATGAACTCAGAGAGGATGTGCAGAGCTACACACCTTGACAAATACCAGCAAAAGGGTGCTCATGGCTGTCAATATAGGCAGAGTGGGAGTATTGTTATTAATACTTATTAAGTGGATGCTAAATTATCAATTCTAATAAAAGTTATCTGTAGGAAAGGCAAACTGACTGCCTATACAAGTAAAATCCTGAAGCTGTACTGATTACAACTATGAAGTGGATGCTATAACTATGTATAGAAAGCTTTCCTGTACATATCCAGCTGCAGCAGAAACCAAACAGTAATATAACTGTGTTTTCTATAGTACACCCTAAATATGCACATAAAAATGCACAGACATGTCACTATTAATACTTATAAAGCGGATGCTATTGTAAGGCAATGTTACCAGCAGGAAAGGCCAAATGACAGCCTGTATAAGTAAAATCAGTAAAATGTTATATATATATATATAACTATGAAGTGGACAATAAGACCAGATTAATATAGAAAACTTACCTGTATGTATCTGACAATAACAGAAATTATACAGCAATATTATGAGTTTTCGATATCACACGCGAGACCTACACATATTTAAATACAGCTAGAGCAATGTGAGGGGATGCAATCGGTGACCCATTCAGGTACATACCAAGGGCACCTAAGTGTATGTGGACAACAAAGTGATGATACTGAAAAGCCAGAAACACTGTCATCAAAGAAAGAAAAGTCAGAAATTTTTAGATGGAATATACCTGACTTTGAAAATAACTCCTCCAACATGCTTTACAGTTGAAAACTTCCAAAATACTTGCATGAAGATTGCAAGGCCTCTGACTGAATAGACCATTTTACTCTGCACTAATGGAAGTAGTAACTGAATGATTTGGTGCCAAATGAGTATCCAAGGAGATCACTTTATCTAACTGCCACCTAGGTGGGCAGATAACATTTAGCTTTTTAGCTAAAAAGATTTAGTCTATTAGAGATGGATTTGCAAGGTAGTAATAGTTCTCTTAAGGTATTATGATCAGGTAACATAATTGAAGAAGAAACCTTAAAGTACTGACCTGTGACCTTGAGGATAAGACCTTAAATGTGCTATGCACAACACATTCTCTACTGACAATATACAAAACACCAAGCTTCATCCACTTTTGTTAAACAGCTTCTAATTTTGAAAGCAGAAGAACAAATATGACCAAAGCTTAAAATATTAACCTGTGGTTTTAATCTTAAGATACGACCTCCAATATGCAAGCCAACATATAATTTATTTATGATATTTAGTTATGCCAAGATCCATCCTTTTCTTTCAAATAACTGTAAAATTAAAGAGTGGAAAGGAAAATGTAATAAATACCATGACATTGACTTCAAAGACAAGACCCTGAATGATGTACATAATACACCTGCTAATGATAGCAAGGTTTCTATGCTTTTTGAAACAAAAATTTCCAAGTTTTTCCCTAGATGAAATTACTTTTTCTCAAGGCCCACTGATGACATTTACTAAAAGGAATGAAAACATTTTGGTTTAGAAAACTTGTGCTCTGAAATTCAAAAGATGTTTCTGCTTTGAGACTCTCCCATATCTAAATTTGACATAAGACAATTTACTAAACTATAGCACACATCACTAGAAAGATGTGACATTGTTCATAGAGATTGTTCATAGAGATAGGTCGTTAATGATCAGCCCTTTACAGAATGGATAGCCAATCCGATGCCAGCTTACTTCATTAGAATGCATGGACAACGTTAACAACGAAATGTGTCCACGATCTTTATTATATATGTCTACATGCCACGTTTAATTACAATCCATTTGGAAATACAGCCTCTAGGGTGGTAAGACTGAGAAGGAGTGTCCTGGATATTTTCTACAAAATCTTAAAGCATTTGCCAAGTATGTCAAATTACGTTGTGATTCAATTGCATCATTAATATTGTTTGATCAAAATTTCATCATCATCATCGTCATCAATCCCTTAATCCAAGAGGTCGTTGGGGCACCACAGTTGACCTTGCAACCAATTCTCTCCATCTTTCCCTGTTCTCTACTGCCCTTTGGGAATCCCAAATCCCATGCCTGTCCACTCCTTAATGTTGTCTTCCCACCTCTTTTTCTGTCTGCCTCTTCTTCTGCACCCTCGGACTGTGCCTTGCAAGATTGTTTTTGCCAGTCCAGATGATCCTGAGACATGACCGTACCACTTCAGTTTGTGCTTTTTTACAGTGGTCAAGAGCTCTTCATAGAATCCGATGATTCATTGGATCCTGTTGTGGACTTCTTCATTGGTTACATGGTCAATGTATGAGATGCCCAAGATCTTGCAGTAGCATCTCATTTCAAAGGTTTGAATCCTTCTTTGTAGATCTGATGTGAGCATCCATGTTTCACAAGCATACAGAAAGATAGATATGACAATCGAGCGCATCAGCCTTATTTTGGAACCAAAAGCAATCTTGGTATGTTTCCATATTGGTCTCAACCTTGTTACTGCTGCTGTTGTCTAGGCAATCCTGCAAAGTAGTTCTGGTTTGGAGACCTCATCTGTAATAATTGATCCCAAGTATTTAAAGCTTGTGACTCTTTCAGCTTCTGTCAGCTGACCTTTATTTCTGCACTGATGCCACTGGTGTTGTTTGTCATCAGTTTGGTTTTATCGGTGCTTATCTCCATACTGTATGCTGTGGAGGTTGTGTCAAGGCGCTCAACCAAGTCTGCCAGTTCTTTTTCACCTCCTGCTAAACCATCAATATCATCTGCAAGGTGAAGGTTGGTGATTGTTCTTCCTCTGATGCTGACAGTGCCCTTGTGGTCATGCAAGGCATCCTTCAAAATTTTCTAAGCACAATTTACATTCCATAGTATGGTAAAAAGCACAGTAACTCAGATACCTAATCAGTTCATGTTCAGACTATTACAGAATTTATGTCACAATGAGCCAGTGTTGGTAAATGTGTACCTCAAGATGCATTTCCACTGCAATTCTCATAGCAAAAGTTGAAATGACAATAGTATTATCTCAAAGTGACCTGGCTGGAGTGAAACCCACATTAATCCAAAGGTCGACTCTTATTTAAGTATGCCAGAAGTGAGAGCCCATTTGATTAATCCTGATTTCCAATAGTGGTCACAGGGACCCACTTGTGATCAGTTACACAAAACCATCCAAGACTGAAG
The DNA here is from genome assembly GCA_016617855.1 of Megalonaias nervosa. NCBI lineage: Eukaryota > Metazoa > Mollusca > Bivalvia > Unionida > Unionidae > Megalonaias > Megalonaias nervosa. The sequence goes on along the minus strand of JAECUM010008283.1, from coordinate 29,983 downwards.
AATGCTGTATGTTAGATGGCCGTAAGGAACAAATGCTAAAAAGAAAGAGAACTTGAAAATGTCTTCAAGGAATATGAATGCCCCACCACAATGCCTAAAACTGATTTAAATGCAAAACTTAGTCTAGCTGTGCCATACCTGCCATATTCCAATACAGTGCTTTGTGGTTTGTGAGATTCAAAAAGTGTGTTTTGAGGTCATAAGGGGAGGGGGGGTAGTGCATGTGACCAAAAAAAGCAGTGTAGTCCAATTGTGAATAAAATAACTTTCCATATATGCTTATAGAAAATGACTGGAAATTCAAATCTGAAAAAAGCTTGTCTGTTTAGTTCAAAGCATTCAATATACTTACAAAGAAATAAGGTTTGGTAGGCTTAGTATTTTCAAATATCATCATCATACACATATGTGCAAACACTCACATAATCACAATTACACTGACATTAAATAAAAACATACACCAAGTTTATTTTTAAAATGAGCTGGATGGTAAAACATAGGCTTAATCAAATGCAGTCTTTGCTACTCTCCATAGTTCAACTGGGGGTTTGAAGGTAATGCAAGTGTCATTAGTGTTTATAAATACTCTTCACTTGAGACTAGATGGTACTGATGTTTGAACTTCCCTGCTGAATTCTCTGAGTGAATCCTAGTCAGAACCAAGTTGTTCTGGATGACTACAATGTTAGTATTGTCAAAACTTTATTTGATGCAGCCTCATCAAGAGATATATTTGGCTCTATAGAAAAATTACTATACATCACATTTGGGAGTGACCATTTCATTGAGGGAAGGGCATAATATTTTAATGTTTAATGGGGGCTTTAGAGGTAATACAGCAGAAATAAACGCCTCTGTCCAGTACAGGTATAAATGCTTTATCAACACAAATCAATTGTGCAAACACAAGCATGTCCTTATTATTGCCGTTCACTGAATCTATTCATGACTAAAATCATCCTGAACAGCATAGGGAAATTAATAGTTACTATTTTAACAAGATTAAGATAACAAATAATAATAAAGATAACTAATCTGAATGTTCAATTCAATGTGTTGAATATGTTACATATAGGTGGTGCTCCTATTTTAACAGACATTGTACACACTGAATGACCTATGGTAAAATGATATTTGCAGAAATAAGTATGTGCAAAGAATTAAATACCACTCCATCCCCCATCTTCTAGTTTCTTCAAACTCCCTAACCATTAAGTTCTAAAATTTATTTTTGCTGATCTTTGCATGCTTTTGCTGATGGCTAATAGCTCCCTGAATTGCCTTAAAAAATGAATTACACTTAAACACTATTCGACAACTAAAACAATCATGCTTTGCATTTTATATATGGAGTAAAATCAGACTCCATAGAAACATTGCCACTTTTCACAAACTTGTCAATATTCTTTAATATGGAGGGCTTCTCATTCAAGGCAAAGATGTGCAAAACAAAAAGCTTTTGCTCTTCAACATGTATCTTGCATCTCTTTGATTTACCTATACTGGATTGTTCCATTTTTGTGAACTTTACCTATGAAAATTAGCACAATGGGCTCACCCACTGCATCCTTCAAAGTACTTAACACATCACACTAGCTATTGTATTAAGTAATATGTGAAACAGTGGTTTCCACCTGATCTCTCTGCCTTTTACTTGCCACTATTTAAACTGCCCCTAGGATAGTTTTACATCAGCTCCAATCAGGACTGATTACCATTTATACATGCTACATGTTATATCCATATACTGAATTTTTGTTTCTTTTTTCCAAGATTAATGAAAATTATATTTTTTGAAACGTGAGTGTGTCAGGAGGATCAGGAGTAAAAAAAAATGTGTTTTATCATGACATGCCTGTTATGGCAGGTCTGCTGTGGTGGACAGATGAACATGGGTAACACTGCATGCCATACCACTGTCACAGTGTGGGTATAAAAATAGCATGTAAATGGTTATAAATTATGTATAACTAACTTTAAAGTATAGTTGTCTACAGAATGAGAATTCATACTTACTATTTCCAAAGATTTAGTGTTCCACTTCCTCCTGTTGTCATGAAGACATCTCTGTTCTGTGGTAGATGCCTGGCTGCCCAGATGGTTGATTTGTGTGCCTGTAAGAATGTACAATGGTATTAAATATATCTGTATAAATACCTATTATCTTAAGAAGAATTCTTGTAAAATTTTACTATTTTTATGTCAATGCTCAAAATTAATTGAATCTGCTGACCTGAGGGACCTCCAAAAACAGGTGATGCCATCCCCGCTGGTCACTGAAAAAACCGAAAGGGGGGTGGGGGCAACTGGGCTGTTTAATTGTTGAATGCTTGTTTTATAATCACATTGGGAATAAATGTCAATAAGGTGCTTTTTCTGATGTTGTTCCTTTCTCTGTATAGATTACCTTTATTTTCAAGATGTCCAACATCTGAAAGATTGTTAACATTATTTCAGTTAGTTTCACGTGCACACAAAAACATCACTGCCTTTCCCTGTTGTTGATTAGTCTGGCTCTTTGCTTTGTATACTCCCTGTGTTGTAATCCATGATAGTGGAGTGTGATGTAGGGACCATAAAAAGCAGGACACCAGATTTCACAACCAAACAAAATTCCTTTTTACAAAAACTAGGGACATTTATTTAATTTTATTTAAAGAACAGTCAACGTCGAAACATTTTTATTGTTCTATTAGAATACTGATGCTGTGATTTCATTGCAAATAGTGGCAAAACTTCTTCTCATCCTTGAAGAAATCTCTGAGTACCAGTTCAGGAACTACACTAAAACATGCTTCAGATCTCCACAATGAACCATTTATGTGAAACAAAGCTTTTATTTCACCATGTGTTCATCTTGCTTGGTTGCCCTGCTATCTTTGATCACATTTATGAATGAGTAGGCTAATTTAAGGTAGTTTAATTATATTATGGACACAATAACATTTATAACTGTGTTCAGTTGATCAATTGAAATGAGCTGACCTGATGCATGAAAGAGACCTCTAGCTCTTATGCAGGTATGATTTGCCTCCCTTTTAACATTTCTTTTATTTCAGCCCCTTTACTTGATACAAAAGATGGAATTAACATGACAATACAAAGCAGGTCAGCTTTTAATTCAGTGCAACAAGACAACAAACACTTCTGCAAGTCAGATATCAAAATACAGTCTGCACTTAATAAGGTTCTCAGAGAAATGCTCACAGACAACTGTTCCAGTATACTGATGAATTTAACATTTGAATACAAGAGGGCAAATTGCATTTATGATGACTACTCTTGCACCAAACTAAAAGATGGAACTAAAACACAAATTTCACTTGATAAAAAACTAACTTAACTGGTACTTTTTTATTAAAGTGCTGCATCCAGTATGAGGGTACAAGTTATCGAGGAAGTGGTATATATATGGAAGTAACTCTTAAAGTCAAGTGGCCGGGTGGTCTAAAGTGCTCACCATTATGGATCGCTGCGATCTCACCTCTGTCTGTGTGGGTTCGAGTCTCGGATTCGGCCAATGTGGGTATGTGAGAAAGCTTGCCAGTAGCTTCTCATAGGTCAGTGGTTCTTTCCTTATTTTTCCCTGGTTCTTCTTCCACCATTTATACTGGCTGCCATGTATAGCTTATCTTGTGCTGAAAAATGGCATTAAACCCTACAACAACAACAACAACAACTCTTAAAGTCTTACAGATTAACTCCCAGTGTTCCCACTAGGTGGCCACAAATCTTGGCTGTCTGGCTGTTTACTACTTTGAACTTGATTGAAGCCTATTACAGAATGCCCATATTTCTACATAAGGATGAGAGTGTTGACAGTATTGTGATAGGGTAAGCATTTTCAGAAAAACTTAATTTACTAAACATACCTTTCTCCATCAAATATATTACCCAATCACATTAAAATTTGGATAATAGGTAAAAGGAGGAGGAAATCATTGAACTTACAACATGTACTCAAGTCACCCTGTAGGAGCAAGATGTCTACTCTACTGAAAAGAAGCTAATGTGAAGACAGTACAATTAAAGATTATGCATTTATGCTCATGTGAGGGTGATCCATATGGGATCCTGCACCTGGTTATTGCATTGCATGCAAGTTTACCTGGTAAATCCACTGAAAGCTGCAAGGTCATGCAAAGGGAATACTGTGTTGTCATCAGCAATGCAAATTAGCTGTCTGTGCAGCTACCAGTGGCCTGAGGAGATTCAGCTCTTTCCTTTGCAAGGCCATGTCATATAAATAAAAAGCTGGAAAAAGTAAATAGAGCATGCAGCAAAATGATTCCACTATGTCTTGAATTGGGATCTTATATTCAAAGGGAAGGCTCATGGAAATCGTTAATATTTCGAGACCCAAAATCTTCAGGAATTGTACCTGATTCATTGAGAGCTATAACTGATGTTGTGGGTTTAACACTATTTCTCAGAACATTATAGGCAATACATGGCACTCAGTATAAGAACCCACCAAAATCCCAGGAAGGACCAAAGACCCCACAGAGAAGCTACTGATAAGCTCTCTCACAAACTCTGTGAGCAGCAGATTTGTCTCTCAGTGTGGAGAAAGAATAGTTATTTGTTGATTACCTCTCAACGGTAACCTATTCTTAGAAATAAAAACCTGGTTGCATCATTTGTATGACTGAACAATTAGAATGGAACTGCATAAAGTTTGGATCTGTGGACAGGACAAACAGCTCACTCACACTGCAAACTTAAGCTAGTGCTGTCAGGAAGCCAGTCTTTTATGATAATTGCTTCAGTAAGATGGAAGACAAGTCCTTAAATTTCCATTACTTGAACCATGTCAAGGCCCAGGGCACGTTCCATTTTGGGAACAAGGTGAGCCAGTGTGGCCTGGATGTGACGAAACTGGAAAACAAGTCAGAAAGATCCTTGCTGCAACCAACACTGTCTCATCCATGTCTCGACATGTCTGAAATCATGGAATGGTATCCACGATTGTGATAAGGGTGAGCTTCTTGTCCTCAGAGAGGAAAAGTTGGCTATTTAGGAAATAGTGGCAGTGAGTAATGTGACATCAGCCATTGAAAATACACCACTTCCAATCATAAACCATCAAAATGGAGGGCCATCTAGCTGTCATAATCTTCACCCCAATCAAAGGATTGAATGCCTTTTTTGCTTGATATGGGGGGGGGGGGGGAATTTGGATTTTTAACATAGCTTTAACAATTTTTCAGTCATATCACTACAATGTCTGCAGTGTGGCAGTTTATAGTGATGTCTAGTACTGGGGCATCATGCCACAGACATGTAGCATTACGTCCCACCCAGTCACGTTATCCTGACACCAGGCCGACCAGTCCTAACACTAACCTTTTAATGCTGAGCACTTAGTGAGGCAGCTATTTGTACCATTTTTATAATTCTTTGGTATGACTCAGCCAGGGTTCAAGCCCATGACTTCCCGCATCTGAGGCGAGCATTCTAACCACTAGGCCACCGGAGCAGTGTGGAATAAAGGCGACCTTGTCTGCTAGAGCAGCAATGGGGTCATCATACTGTTGATTCAGGACCTGACCCATTGAAGAGGGGCAATCCGAACTATTGTGTAAACCCTTTCCCTCATTTTCTGGATTAGTTTTGGAATTAGAACCAGTGGGGGGAAGGTATATACCCATATCCCTTCACAGCTGATTGAAAAGGCGTTGATGGCTCATGCCTCTGGAACCATGGACGGAGAGACAAAGGTGGACAGTATCTCGTTCCACCTTGTCTCAAATAGATGTAACATTGGTTGGCCCCAGAAAGTGAAAAAAAAAAAACTAAGTAGAAGATGGATGGAGAGACCACTCCACTTGAAGCAGTTGGCTTTTCCTCAATATTGAATGGCCTGTACACTGAGCCTGCCAGGGATGTGTCAAATGTTCTTTTTATTGATACTGGGCACATCAACAAAGGCACTCCCATACCATAATACAGAAGTTCAGTGGTTTTGCAGGCAAATGACTCACTGAAAGATGGCCCTCAAACTACTGGGATCTCAAATTTCATATGAGAGATGCCTGGCAATTTCTGCACTCTTTGTCAACTGTGGTAAAATCTTGATGGACAGATGTTTGTTGCCTTCATCAGCATCCACTAAGGCCATGATCTCAAGCATAGTACTGGCTAACAGTGGAGGAGGACATTCTGACAGAGGCAAAATTCTGTACATCTCTTAGATTGCTGCCTTAAAACTAAACTCTGCCCTTTCCATGGCTGGACTGAAATCAAGTAAATCCATGACATCCCCCTTGTCAACTGGGGGTGTTGTCCCCCTCCTTTATGGAAGTATAGTATTCTGTATGGTAGTGATGACACTGTGTCATTAACATACATAAAAATAACTCTACCTATTGGTTATACCAGTACTGCTGGCCAATTCATGTCCAGAATAGAGTGTGATCCAGCTAGGGAATGTTAGTCCCAGGTGGTCAGTTGGGCCAGGCCAGATGGAAGACACCAATTGTGACGCCAGTGCACTATGTACTGGCATCATGAACATGACTGGTCGGCAAACAGCCAAGGGTAGTCTGCTGTGCGTAAGCCGCCACTGCTAACAATCTGTCAAGTGACATTCAGTTTGCCAGACTCAGATAATAGATTCATTCTTAGCAAAATCTTTACACTGACTGCATGAAAGGCTGAAATGATTGGATGGCAGCCAGAACAGTGTATGGTAAATGATACATGATTTGCAGGCCCATTCAGCAAAGTTGGAAGGAAATCCTGCATGCCTTGTTCAAAGGTACATGCATAGTCAGGTATGGGGACTTATGCCCAGTGGGCTGCCAAACTGAGTTGCAAACAGTCCTAGCTTCCTACAATTTGTTTGTCAATAACCTCAAAGACATAGCTTGTTGAAGTATGCTAGTTTTGTAATTCCAATTTTGCTTTTGTAATCATCACTGTCAGCACAGTTTGGGTATTTTCGCTGGAGATGGGGCAGAATGTCAATGTTCCCCAAAAAACTTACCATTAATTTGAATTTGGAAGGATGCTTAACACTTTGTGTTCAGAAGATTTCTAGCATGTGCTTCTTTTGTGACAACTTCAAATTCCTTTTCAAAATGTTGGACCAATCATCTTCTGTCCACAATGCACACATACCACATGGGTATGTTTCATACAGGAAACACATCTCATTATTGTCTTCAATGACTTTAAAGTGTCTGCAATTCTTGCACATGATTAACATTTCTGCAATGAAAGACAGAAAACAAAAACAAACAAGTGCTTACAACAAATATACCAAATGTTACTGAGATGGCTTAAAAGCCTTATAAACCAAAGTTAAAAGCACAATACAGTGAAAACTTCAGTATTATTGATTGATCTCACATGAAGAATGGCAACCATGGAAAAATATAAATAAATTCACTGGAAAAACACACAAAATGTTGTATACATCAGGTATATTGACCTTCTGACTTACAACACCACTGAAAAAATTTGTCAGCTGGTCAAAAATGAATGAAGTGCAATGGATTCTCTCAGGCACTATTCCAACCAAATGTTTAAACTTTTTTACCTCAGGGATACAAGTAGACACCTTGTGGGAACTTGTGGAGTTATTCTGTATGAGTTACTTCTTGTCGAAATGAAGATGGAACAACATTTTTTCAGGGATGACTACATTCAATGGTAGCAGAGAGGAATTCCTCATATTAATGTGACCAAGAAATGCATCCAAAGGAAAAATGACCTATCTTCACAAATATTCTGACTAAGAAGTTATGATGAGTAGCATTACAGCAAATGGAGATGAAAAGATTCCTTTACATTTTTATTTGCAAATTTTTTAATTGGATCTAATTGCCATTTAAAATAACTGCCTTCACCTAGATATTACAAGTTATTACAATAAAAAAAGTTATACAATAAATGATAATCTTTAATTGTTACCAATGTTCATTCACGATAGCCACCCTAATAGTACAAATATTGACTGGAAAGAGATGTCATGCATATACAGAGGAGATAGTTTATCTTCCTTTCTGCTTTTGTACAGATGAGCTAGAGATGAGTAACTGAAGACTTCTTTCTAAACATACCTTTTCTGTCAGCATGGCAAATCCCTTAGTTGGGTGCTGTGTTCTCATATCATATACATGGAACTTTGACTCAAGTGTTGTTGCAACAAGTTTGTTCATGTTTATATCCTTCCTATCAAATTCAAGACAGCATACCTGGGAATAAATTTTAAAAAAAGATAACATGGTGTTACATTAACATCAAACAATGGCAAGAATAAAACAAGCTTTTACATTATTAGGCCAGCTCTAGCATATGGTCCAGAAGTAACAAAAGTGACGAAGTACAAAACCCGAACTATTGCTGCAATTGTAAAAGTCTCCTAAGACTATTCAATGTGTATTTAGGATTAAAAAATTCCAGGATTTCTTTATTGTTTGTCTGTCTACTGGAACATGTATGACCAATTATTTATTTATTAGGCCAAACATTGCCAAATTTTCTGTACAATGATATGAGAAATTCCTTGATAAATATTGTCAAATTTGGGACGCTTTAATAATTATTTCCTCTGAAGACATACTCAAAACCTTACTGATGTAAACTGTGCAAAAGTGTTCTAAGTATGTGTATTGTTTATAAAACTAATATAAATCTTGTTTAAGGTTTTTCATGGAATAAATTCATCTGGAAATATTACAAAACCATTTCTTCATGATAGTTATTTTTTAACAAAAGGGCATTGAGTTCAACATTGTTATTATGATCTATATAAAAATAGAAACTTACTCCATTATTAATATTAGTTTCCCATCTGAGTGACATATTTCTTAAATCAAACAGCTTGACATCTCCATTATCATACCCAGCACAAACACATCTGTCATGTTTGTTGTATGCATGACCTGCAAAAACAGTGGGAAAATTTGATATGGTAATAATAGACTCTGTAACTTACTGGTACAAATTTTCCTGGATTTTGTGCTTCATGGCAACTTCAACTTCAAGACTGAACAAAAAGGGAACACAAGTGAAACATACAAGTGCTATCCCAATATCAGAGCATATTCATAAATTACATAGAAAATAAAATATCAAGATAAAGTACAAAAATAGAAACCAATTTTTTCTAGTAAATTATATTTCTTTGAGAATACTTATCCAATCATAATATCTTAGGAGAACTACTACTATCTCGCAAATCCAGCCATTCCAGATAACACTTACTACAATTAATCAAACCAGTAAAATTTGCATACTCATTAATGATTAATTCATTAGTAAATACAGTGTGACCCTGCTACAGCACCCTCCGTTATAACACAAATTCAGATATAACACGATATGGCATGGCTGGGAAATTTCATGTACACATACTTTTTTCAAACAGGAAAAATATTTTATTTTTCTTAAAAGTACGAAAAATAACTTTCAATACATTACCCAATCATAATACCTAAGGAGAATAGGTAAGAGGTGGAGGGAGATGCATCCCTTACCCCAGAGAGACTATCTCCAGTCCCCAAAGCTATGTTACACAGCTTTTAGATAACCTGACTGGAAAAGACTCCATCTGTCAGGGATAGGTTTTGAAAGAGAAAAAATTTTCCTTCCCACAAATCCAGTGGAAGTCATGAAGCCACATCTGTATGAAGCTGTCAAACAATCTGTAAGAACAACCTTTGTGCCATGGATAAAGGTACCTCCAGATCGATTTGGACCTTTTAAGAACTGGAGAAGTGTACTCAGATCTCCAACCCACGGCATGGATAATGATGGTTATAGAAAACAGTTTCACTCATATGCAATGATTCTGCCAACTGTCCTAACTTTGTGAGCCAATATGTGGAGCAAATTCATTAGTGTGGGTTTAGTCCGATGTGCAGGATAGATAGCCCACTTTATTCAGGATGAAAATGCCTATGATGACTTATCATCCTTTCCCTCTTTGAAGGTAAAATGAGGCATGATCTCCCTTGATGCAATGGTTCAATATTCATGAAATATTACTTCAGAACTCACACTTGGTCCTGTAGATGACCTTGAGATGAAGTGTCCAGAAAAGAAGGGAATTATTACCAATACCTAATTCCTCATGAATGGAAGCCTGTTCTTGGTGACAAAACCAGAGGGCTTCATGAATGATATTGATCCATCATGACACAACTGCAAGTAGAGGGGTCCACAAATAAAATATTTACTACTGATTTTGCCTGCCAACTGCCAAAGTAGAGAAGAAACTGAACTTATAAGATAGGTGAACCAAGTAAGCTCTAACAGCAGTTCAAATGGTGTCTTGTTCTGCCAGCTTAAAACCCATGATAACTTCCACTTGGAAAAGGGTCCAATGTCATTGGCTTGGTGAAATCCAAATGAAGATCAGATAGGTCTTTGGTTTGTTGATATGCTCTCTGCCATGACAGCACAGTATGTCAGTGGTCTTGGAATGGTAGATTGAACTGATTTGTGCTGTTTTTCATCAAAGAGTTCTGGGAAGTTAGCTACTGAGGTATGGGTGCCTACATTGGTATAAAGTGCTTTGTGTGCTACACTATATTCCATTACCTTTGTACACCTCTAAGGTGGACAGCCTTCTCAGTTGTGGATACTCCACAACTTGAAAACTGTTTGCTCTTAGGTTCCTGACATTCATGTACAGTAACTCTGGGTTGGGATGAAATAACAATAATAATAATAATGAGGACTTTGTATAGCACCTAATCTTTAGAAGCTCTAAGTGCTTTACAACATTTGACAACACTTAAAAAACATATATAATGATATGATTACAAAAATAAAAACAAACACCATGAAATTAGAAAACAGAAAACATGCTGAAAATATTTAAGGTAAGGAAACATTATTAGGTCTTTAAGTCTGTTCTTGCAGTTGAAATAGGTGAGTTTTAAGAGCGCTCTTGAATGAGATCACTGTGTCTTTGTGTCTAAGTTCAGTGGGCAATTTGTTCCACATTGCTGGGCCCTGGTATAAAAAAGAACAATGTCCATATGACTTCATTTTCATAGTAGGAATAATGAGATACGAGTGTCAGAAGAGGATCGTAAGTATCTTGCTGGTGTGTACACATGGGTGAGGTCAGATAAGTATGTTGGGCTGGAGCCTGTCAGTAAAACACAGCACATTCAATAAATTTTTTGTGTTTAATTTTGGATCGAATGGATAGCCAGTGTAAGGTACAGAGCAGGGGGGAGGAGTGCTCTGATCGTAGTACTCTAAGGATGATCCTAGCAGCTGTGTTTTGAACTTTTTGAAGTTTCTGGAGTAGATATTGAGACGAACCAGACAGAATTGAGTTACAATAGTCCAGTCTTGAAAGTACTAAGGAACACACAAGTGTTTTAGTGGCATCAGCTGAAAGATACTTGTGAATGGAGCTGATGCATCTCAGCTCAAGATATGCAGCCTTGCATATGTTCATGACATGTTGGTACAATGAGAGAGTACTGTCAAGAGTAACACCGAGGTTTCATACTGACTGTGTGAATTTGATGTTGGTGTTGCTGATATTTATTGTTTGAGGTAAAGGATGTGAATGAGAAAGTCTTTGTGTTGTAATCAGAATGGCTTCAGTTTCATCATCATTCATCTGCAGCTTGCTACATGTCATCCATGATTTCACATCAGAAATGCACCTCTCTACACCTTGGATGGTAGCTTCAACTTCAGTTGGGTGGCTAGATTTGTATACTTGGGTGTCATCAGTGTACAATTGGTGAGACACTGGATCAGGATCTATGACACTTGAGAGTGGCTGAGTGTATAGAATGAAGAGAACAGGTCCAAGAACAGACCCCTGAGGAACACCACAACATATATAAACTGGGCTGGAGTGTTTTCTATTTGCAGACACAATCTGTGTCCTGTTGACTAAGTAGGACTTGAACCATAGTAAGGCTGTATCGTGAATGCCAAATACATGCTGGAGACGGTGAAGTAATATATCATGGTCTATTGTGTCAAATGCTGCAGACAAGTCAAGGAGGGTAAGGACTGTAATCTTTCTGCTATCCAAAGCAGAGAGGTCATTAACTACTTTCAGAAGAGTAGTTTCAGTGCTGTGGCAAGGGCGATATGCAGACTGTACATTGCTAAAAAGACTGTTTGAATTCAGATGAGATACAAGTTGGGATAGAACAACTTTTTCTAAGATTTTTGACATGAATGAGAGATTAGAAAGTGGGTGGTAGTTCTTTAAATCATTATGGTTGAGTGTTTGTTTCTTCAGCAGAGGCTTTACAATGGTAGTTTTGAAAAATGATGGGAATTCCCCGGATGAGAAAGAGGTATTAATAACATTAATGACATCAGTTAGTGAAGGAAATATTGGATCTAAGCACTGAAGCAGCGGTGATGTTGGAATCGGATCAAGTTCACATGACTTTGGTGCACTCTTCATTATGATTGTACGTACTGTAATAACCTGCATTTAGGGAGTGAGGTATGCATGCTTGTATACGGTAAACACCATACAAGCTGCCCAATTCAGTCCAATTTTTTTTTAAAAATCAGCGCATTACCAGTGAATTGTTCAAATGAGTTGACATTAATATTTTCTAGGATCCTCTGTTTTGTTTACTTTGTCAATTAACTGTTAGCTGGTATAGTCTATATGTTTTGAGTTAGCGAAAATAGGGAGTATCAATGCTGATGTCTGGCATCCTTGATAATTTGATTAATGACTATTTCTAGTTAACCATTTAAGAATGCACGGTACATACTCAATGTGTTTATAGCCCTGATGTTTCATTTGTATACATCATCGCATGTAAGTTTGTTTTTCTTTTCTCTTCCTTATTTCTTTGGTACATACACATGTTGACTGCCCTGTCATGCAGTCTACCTCGGTAATATTGTAACAGTGCATAACAGTTTCTGAACCATTGCTATCAGCAACAGCATAACACGGTATGTGCCGCGAATTACAAAACTGATTTTTTATCTTTTCTTGGGGCAATACAATCGCAATGTAACAATGTGTAAAATATCAAATTGGTAATTTCTGTGAATGATCATTGTGAAGATTGACTAAATATACACATGCAATACTAGCTCATGCTTGTTTGAATACACCCACAAAAATTGTGGGTTTTAGCACTGTGGGTTTTAGAACTGTGGGTTTTGTGGGCGCTGTGGGTTTTGTTAGAACTGTGGGTTTTGTGGGCGTTGTGGCTTTGTGGGTTTGTTAGAACTGTGGGTTTTGTGAGCATTTTGGGTTTTGTGGGTTTTGTCAGGAGTATATAAGGCTTTGTGGGCTGCTTGTAGGGGTTCAGTCAGCTAGCAGCAATCAAACTAGGTACATCACAGTTATTGTGAGTTTTATTTTTTTTATTTTTTTATTTTGTTTTGTTTAGTTTATTATAGAGTTATGTAACTTTAAGCAATATTTTGGACAGTAAATTTTTTTGTTAAAGTTTGTTTAAGCACAAATCAATATTTAAGGAATTTATTTTCTTTTAGTTTTAATTCCTTTCTCTCTTCCAAATTATATGCATTCTAGTCATTTCTAATTTATTTTTATAAGCAAACTAGATATTGTTATATCATTTGTTATTTGAACCTCAGTTATATGGTCAAGTGAGTGTTGTCCTCACAGACCAATACTTTTATTTATTTATTTGTTTTATTTTTCTTTATTTAATTAGTTTTATGAAGCTAAAGACATACAGAGAAGTTTCTCTACATTACAAAGATATAATTCCTGTTCTTAAATTATAGGTCCAACAATGTTCTTAGGGAAATAGAATGTTTAAGTCATTGTAAGTGTTTTCCTCACCGATTTGACACTCTAAATTCAATTCAACAATACTTGATTAATCTAGCAATCTATAAAAACATAATTTATTTAAATTTCTATTTTATAATTTACTAGTTGTCTAAGTCATTGTGAGTGTTTTCCTCACCGACTTGACAGCCAATTTACTTCCATCTATATCAATTCACTTCAAATAAGTATTATGCTATAGTTGAAGTGTGAAGTCAAGCAAGTGTTTTCCTTGCAGATTTTACATTTCATATATAACAATCAAGTCATATTTTCTCTTCTGTAGTAAACTTCATTGCAACTAAATCCAAATATGGTAACTCTTATATAATTTTCATTCATCAAAAGAAGTAATAATATAATGAACTAATAGTATAGTGCTAATGTGTACCCTTTAGTGTCCAGGGCTGGTAAGACAAAGGCTAAGGTTTTGACATTCCACCGGTCTATCAAAGGTCGATCTCATCAATCATCTGTTGAGTGAAAACTGAGGGAAGAAGGGACCATTCCAATTGTATTAGTTCCTTCTCGCAGAACTGTGAGTCTGCCAATATATTAGCCAGCTTAGTAACTTTTGAACATAAGAATGAACTGTCAATGAGGACACCACTTTAGAAAATCCCAAACAATAATACAAAGGTCTGAGTACTTGTTTTTCTCTGCTGTTTGAGATGAGTCACCACAGTGAAATTAATGGACAGCCACCAATGAAAAGCTTTCAAAATGGTTTCCATCCCGATGATGTTGACATGTAATAATAATCTTGTGGGGGCCACACTCCTATGGAAGTCTGAATGGTAGCAGACTTGCTCCCCCAGTCCTCTGTGTTTGCATTCATAGCAATCGTGATTGCTGGAGCTTGTGCTTGCAGAGGCATCACCAAAGCTAGTTAGAAGTGGTTTCCCTCCTTTGAGATACAACCTTGTATTTTTGCAGATCATGAGAGTTGGCACAATGGTCACAGGTTCAGTCTCCACTTGGACCACAAAATCATTCTTTTGGAAGCTTAATAAAGTGACCAAGGATTAAAACGTCTGCTAAGGCATTGAGCAAAACTCAGCTGGTGAAGGAATTCTCTAGCAGGTGGATTGCTCCAAATAGGCATGGAACCTACCATTGCATGAATTCAATTCTCATTCCTATGGGTTACATTCTTTATACTTGAACACTGATTCCAGACTTAGTCAACCGAATCTTGAAAGGGTATGAAGGCAGAGATGTTCATGTTGACAAAGAGATTGCGTAGTCTCCACAATGGATGGTGTTAGGACCTATTCTTGCATTCCATGGCAAACCCAGGGGTGTAACAGTTGATTGAATCCACTTATGTTGAGGACCAACTGATGAGTGTTATATTGTAGCAGAAGAACTCTGGAAAAAGGCTTGAACATAATACCATACTCCAGGATACGTGTTGGGTCCCCATGACATCGTGATAAATCTGCCCCAATCCACCACAAAAAAGATTGGATTCTCCCAACTAAGATCTGTGATAAAGGCAGGGCAGGGGGCATGTTCTTACATCACTGAGATATGGATGTTCTCATGGAACACTGGTGAAAACAATCAACCTCCCTGTTACTCCTCCACTTAGTTATAGGATTGTTTCCCAATGGCATACACTCTTGGGACGTCCCTGTCACTTTCTTCGTTGCCTTGCAAATCCTTCCACTGTAGCTGAGACTGAGAGGAATGGTGGCATGTTATGAATTCCACCAAACTGATCATAACAGAAAAGATGATGAAGGCTACGCGCATATCTTGGGCCAAGAAAAGTCTATAAGGTGGGCGTAGAGAGCACTGCATCTTTTCCCACCTGTTGTTAGTTCATAGCCACTATTATGGCTATAGTATGTTGTGTCTCTTATGAAGTGGACCATACTATGAATAACGCCCCAGTTAATTCTGTGGCCAGGTCAGGTCGAAACAGAAGTAGGTCATCTATATGGGGAGAACGCCATCTGATACATTATGTTTGGACGGGTTACAGGATATTTGATCCATGTAACAGTCCATGTATCTGCTCTCTTTCCCTCATTGTTCAGCAACAGATATAGAGTGGAAACATGAGGTGGCAAGGTATATATGAATCGCCAATAATGAAGAGTCCTGTGGTGGTGATAGATAAAGATCCTGACTGTGGATGCAATCGACAATAGAATCTTTTGTAGATAAATTTCACCTGATGTCAGAACTGTAGACCCCACAGATGATGTAGAGAAATAAGGACAGAAGTCTGATGGCATTGGGTGGGAAACTTTGGCTAAAGCGTGCAAGGCAGAGTTCACTCATCCAAGCAGGATCTAGTAATGACAAGGAAACCTATCATCATTTATAGATTAAGGTAGTGAAGCCAATGTCTCCTGCTCTACCGGTGAAGTAGTTGGAGAAGAATGTTGATGATGGTGGCACACTGCACTTGCCACACTGACAAGTCAGATTTCGTTACTTCTAACATGTCGCTAAGTACAGTCTCCTGGAAGGCAGAGGCCTCAGAGCAAGTGAAGAGACATCTCTTGAAAACTGAGGCTCCAAAACCGACATTGTATGCTGGAGGTGTTTTGAGTACTATGCAGGCAAGATTGATCCCTGAGGGTGTCTATATAAACTGGGTGGTGTCTTCATGGGATTTCCAGCAGCACTATATGAGTAAGACTAATCCATGTAAAACTGGCTTATGAAGTGCATTGTTGGGTATTATAGCACTAAACTAGGCATCATATAGGAGTTGTGGAAATGGACAAATTCAATTTTTGGTGACTGATAATGTATGATCAAATGTGGTCATGGTCCATTGTGATCTGAGTGATATGGACATGTCTGGTTGTGAAGGAACATGGCCATTCGGCTGGCATGACATTGTCCAGTTCTTGAGGTTGAGACAGGGTATGGGATATTGATCCACGTATTTGGTACATAATTTTGATATGCAAGACTGTAACTGATGCTTGCTGCTGTCCTCCATCTTGCTGCCCAGAAAAGACATGGCTTGAAGCCTTGGTTGAAAGCCGATGTTTTCATCCCCAAAGCTCCATAACATACAAGTCCGATATGATTCAAGGGATGACAATCAGAGAACTACACATGTTGAGTGGTTGTCAGGCTGATCTTGCACTTGGTCTAAATCTGCAAGGCAAAACAAAGTAGACTTTATATACATTTAGTATAGTGAATGTCCAGTTTTGAACTGATAAGAATTTGAGCAGGTTTACCAACAATGATAAATACCTGTAGAGGGTTGCACTTGACCTGTACAGGTAGAGAATGAGCCTCAGTATTAATATGTAGAAAGTGTACATTAAATAATCAATTCTAGCTGCTAGTAACCTGTAGGCATGAGAATTTTGACTGCCTGTTTTGATAAAATCACTGGAGCATCGCTTATAGCACATACATGTACAGATTGGAAGGCAAATAATTAACTGTAGTAACAATTTACCTGTAGGAAGGCAAATGGATTGCCTATACAGATAAAAAGATCACTCAAGCATTGCTTACTGTAACATGCATGAACTGGACGCTATTGAGTAAACCATGCATAGAAAACTAACCTGTACTTATCTTAGCCGAGCGGAAGCTATACAATAAGATAAACAAGTTTTCTATATTGCATGCCAAAACCTGCACATACAAAACGGAACTGAAGCACAATTATGAGACAATTTTACCTGTGTGAAAAAGGCCCAATGATGTTCTATACAGGTAAAATCAATAAAGTGTCATGTTTAAGACTATGATTTAGTGCTACCAGATGGCCTAATGAAGGCAATGAAATGTCAATATATAATATCAATTCACAACACTACCTGTAGGAAGGCTCAATGACAGCCTGTACAAATAAATTCAATGAAGCTTGGCACCCAGACACTAAAATTGCATTGGTATAGAATATTAAGCTGTATGTATTGTCAGTTGTGGCAGAAATTATACACATGTTAAGTTTTCTATTGCCACTACAGACTTGCATGCACATATAATTAAAACTATAGCCAGAACTATTATGAAGTCACATAGCCTACCCATGCAAGTATGTAATACTATTATGTGATGGCAAAGTGATAATGCAAAAACTTGTCATCACAGGAATAAAGAAAAGTTGGAAACATATAAGGAGTATACTTCCCTTTCAAAGTGAAGACTCCTCCAACTTATAAGTGTAGAACTTCCAGAAACTAGCTAGAGGAATTTGCAAGGTTCCTCTTTGATGATATCATTCTGCTTGGCACGATAGGAAGTAGTATCTGGATATTCATGGGATTTTGGCGCCAATCCCTATACCAATGGGAGATAACTGCCTGACTGACAACTAGGTGAGCAGATAACTGGCTTCTATTAGCAAGAAGTGTTATCTAGAAGGGCTGGATTTGGGAGGTAGCAGTAGTCTTCCTAAGGAATTATGATTGAGTAACATATTTAAAGAAGAAACCTATGTACACAAATCCACACCATAATTATCCAACTAAAGAAACTGCTGCACAAACTTTGTATCACAATCTACATCAACCTTTGACAAATATGCTCAAAGAATCTGCCATTATGTTAAATTTTAAATTGCCCATATTGTCAAGCATTGTTGTAATGGCCTGAGAAACAATCTAATTAGGTCATCTGCAAATAAATTTAAAGGTTCAACTATTAAATTTTATTTGTCTACCTCAACATTTTGGTTGTTTTTGCTAATAAGGTATTAGTATAAAAAATGAAATACCCAATTTTTAAAAATAAAATCCTATTATACAAGACTCCATAACTGAAACATATGAATATAAAACTCGGCCAAAGAAATAGGCAGAACATATATATTAGCCTCAGTCAGAAGAGTAAAATACATTTTTCACAGTATATTAAAACTCAGCTGGATGTGCTGATTCACTAATCTCAAAGGTTCCATGGACATTATTTTGGTTTTGCCAGCAAAGTTACAATTCTATAATGTATACTAGATAACTTTTTGCTGATACTATTTATGGAAGAAAAGCAACACTTATTTCACACTATTGCTAATTCAGCGAGAAAAGTAGTTTTAATGAGTGATATATTGGAAACAAAGTTTAAAATGAAAGACAAGCAAAGCCAAACTTAAAATACAGATCACAGTGACCTTTATGTAACAATTAAGTGAAGAACTAAAAAAATAAACACATCTGGACATCATTAACTAAATCAATGAGGATTCATTATGACCAGCAAATGCATGCAAGAAAGATTTACATTTTATTTAAAAATGAAGTACAGTAAGAAAAAGAGCAGCCTTTAAGGTACACTCCACATATAATGCCAAAGTTGATGCCATTGAAAACACCTATCAAGCTAAAAGAATTACATCATTTGCTATGATATATTGTATTTCAATACAAGTTTTTTTTTTTAAAAAGATAAATTTAAATACAGCCTAAGCAGAAAATTATGTTCTTCGCTTACTTATAATGGTAATATTTTTCAATATATCATTTGAAGCCAATATGACAGGACCTCATCAGATACATGCTGGATAACACTGTCACAATATTTATCACATACCAAAAGCTGCTGTCCAACAATCTCTTTTGGCTTCTCCTTCATTTGCCTCCATTGTTGCAACAGGTTCATCCTTCTGACGTGGGTCCCAAACTTTCACACTTCCTAGAAAGAAAACAAAGGAAACATTGTAGTCCTTCTAAGGGATCACGATGCTCTACTGAATGAAAAGAACGCGCAGGCATTCATAAGAAGTCTGTTTCTGCCTTCTTTTTTTCTGCAATACAGAATATTGAAACCATGAGATATTCTTAAGAAATTCCAGAATTATAAATTAGTTTTAAACAATATTTTCTCATGTGTTTCAGTTAATATGTATACATGATAAATGCATTACAAAAATCAAAGTCATGACCTTTGACCTTGATCCTGACACCAAATATAGATCACTTAACTCATATGTAATAATGTCAAGATATCTGCACATTAAATTTGTTTAAAAATCAAAATTTATTATTTTTTTGAACTGTATATTCATTAACCCTTACAGTTAAAGAAGCTCAAGTTATGACAGCTGAACTGGCACTCATACATGGTTTTCTTTAGATTAATCATTAACCAGGTCTGATAAAAATCCATTCATAATTATTTATGTTATGCTATAGCAAGATTTTCATGATGGCAACTGCAGCTGTAATGTTGGAGATCCAACAAGCAACTTGTTTTTATTACGGACCTACTACACATGAAAGGAGTCTGTAAAAATGCTGTCAATACATTTCATTTAGGATCAACTACATATAGTAAGAATCCATCCCATTATTATCATTTGTGCATAAGCAGTGACAACAAAATTTTCAAGTGGGCTGCCATTGTGGCCTTATTGAATCTATGAGGAGTACCATTTCTATTGATGATCAAGGTGAAACTTTGCTAAGTGTCATGACTTTTCACAAAGCAGTTTAGTAGCAACAACAAATAACTGGACAGTGGATGCAGGAACACTGTGTAAGATCTTCTAGTCTTCAACCAGTATAGCTAAAAAATTTAACAAAGACAAGTTGTTCATAAACTTTAACAATAACTAAACAATAAACTCATCCACAAAATGCTAGTAATCTATTAAGAGACAGATCTCATTCACCACGGACATTACATATTGACTCCATGGATAAATGATGTAATTGATGTGCTACAGTGAAAGCTGGTAAAGAAGACTACATTATGATACTGTTGGCACTGGACTGAGTTTACACAGCAAGTAAAGAAACAATATGAACCTCTGAACTATGCATGTGCACGACCAGTGCCTATTAGGAAGTAATGGTTAGTTAATACTCAGAATGGGGATTTACAGGCCTTTGGAACTACAACAGAAGCAAATGACATGTACTTCAGCCTGGTTTATGGTCAGAAGCATAGACTATCTCTCATTTAAAGAAACCAGTAACCAAACTCAACTCCTATTTGCTGGTTGTGTTCAACAGGTGATCACTCTATACTGTGCATTGATATAATAAAATCAATCTAATAGTATGCACAATTATTGTGTTGGTAAATGACAGCTGATTGCTCATAGCAGAGGTTGCTAAAATCAGGTTTTACTGTAGTAGACAATGCAAACACCACTGAAAACTTCTTATTTCATCTCATCTATATGTTATGTGTAAGTATGCACCCATCTGCAGCTTATCTTCTAATCCAATCAACCTATTCAAATATAAATATGTACCTGCTGAAAATAGGAAAAGCTGGTAATAAAAGTACATGATACAAACAAAATATGGTAACTGTATATTAACAAAATGATTCTGAATGATCTGCATGAAATCATTTCAATAATGCATGGTTATTACCACCCCTATGGCTATGGTGGTACCAAATTCTGACTGATCTGAATAAAATCATTTCAATAATGCATGGCTATTACCACCTCTATGACTATGGTGGTACAAAATTCTGAATGATCTACATGAAATCATTTCAATAATGCATGGTTATTACCACCCCTATGGCTATGGTGGTACCAAATTCTGAATGCAGGAATATTTCTGTTTATCAAATTTTATGCCTAAAGACACCCAAAACAGACACTTTTTATTTATGGCTGGTGGCCACAACTGAAAACTTGGATAATGAAAGCCTCTTTTAATCCAAAGAAGCAAAGATACCCAGATAAGCTTACCATCTCTACTTGCAGTGACAAGCTCAGGGGCACCTTCTCCTATACCAAGACCACCAACACCATCTATGGCATTAATGATTTCCTTATGACCTTTTACTGAGTACACAGGCATGTCAGGCTCCTCTAAATTCCTGTAAATAGTGAAAAATCTTTAAGTTATGTATATAAATTACAGCCTAATTTATTTTGTGTTATCAGATTCCATGGACTACAATTTAATTTATTGAATAAAGCAAAGCATTGGATAAATGGGTAATATTTGGAACAAATTTCATAAATCTTTCTCATTTTTTTTCTTATTGACATAAACTAACAATGATGATAAATGTAATATATATGGGTACAACAGTTCTAAACAATGATTTTTCAACACTGTAAGATGAAAGAAAAATAAAAAAAAGAATTTTCAGATCATGTCAGATGATCACGGATGAAGGGACCTTTCGTACTACAGATGTATTATACACTATGAAGTATACCATGCTGTTAAGCCTGCATTTGAATTATAACACTAATTTTTCTTAGTTACCAGCTAAATAATGGGCCCCACTGTTCCCTCACCAAAAAAATCTTTCTCATTCCTGTTATGTTAAAGCCTTAGACATGAGAAATACAAAAAATTAGTCAGAATGCTAAACTTACGTATATGCTGTTTAGTGTTATACAAGTTACAATAGATCAAAAACTCTTACACAGCTTTCATGCAGATTTCCAATATACTAATTTTTCTGATTAAACATTCAACAACATTTCCCATTTCTTTACCTCCATGAATCTTTGCAAATAAATACCAAATTGTTTTATTATTATGACTAAAATTGATATCTTTTTATTATCTACAAAAGACTAAAATATTTGGAAATTTGAAGTTCTCAGTTATCTTGTGCTGTTGATATCAATGTTTGAAAGCATAATTCAAGTTTCTGGTCATCCAGTTATCATGACTGATTGATTAATATAACTTCTCTTGCAATAACAGAATACCACAGGCATACCTACCAAATGCACATCTTCCCATCAAAGTCCCCTGTGGCAAAGTGTCTCTGCTGCAAACTTGAGGCAGCAAATGTACCACATTTGAATGCTTTTGACTTTTCAAACTGAAAAAAATAGAAATACATACATGACGAAATGTCTTTTCCATTTTGAACTGTAAGTCTATATCGAATAATATCAGATTTCCCACACACTTTAATGTTAAGACAGGATTTTAAGGAAGACCAAAGCAACATGTACATTAAGGAGTAGGGACTAATTTTAATAATGAAATACTTACCTGTCACTATTGCGTTCCTTTGCTTCAAGGACTCCATGCCTCCTTGTCTGAACTCATATTACATTATTAAATTTGCTTTACCCTCCCCACAACACACATTACATTTTAATAGCAGCAACACATTTACACCACCATCCCTGAAAACTACAAGTAATAACAATAATAAATTAAATCATTACTGTCTTGCCTGATGAATTTGCTATTTTGGTAACATGCTGATGACCTAAAAATACTAGTATAAAATTAATATACGCAACTATTGTTAAGTTGACCACAGATTGGTATTATAACATGCTCACCCAGATTTAATTTCCAGTGCATGCTCACTTGCATTTAGAACTAACTTAAACTAAAACTTTGAATTGCTTGCAATATAATGTTACAGTGGTATATTGAAAGTTGACTGGTAATAAAGTCCCTGTAGAAATTATGGTTGTTACATTAGCTACTTATGTGTCAAGAACTATATATTTATCTGTGCGTATAGGCAACAGAAAGTCTGAATAAGAAAAATAAAGGATTCATTCAAATCGCAGTGTGACTCTGATATAATACAGTTGCTGGGGTCCATAAAACCCAACCAAATTATAGACTAAACCATGCTATAACCAACCAAGTCAGTTAGCTGAAGAAAATGACACACTACCACAACAAGATGGCCTGGGAGAGGGGCTTGGTTAATAAAATCATGCATTAAAATATGTGCTTTTGATTAAATGAAGGCAAAAGTAGTCTGAAATACACTTGTATATTGACAACTTATATTTGTGTAGTACAGTTGATAAGGCATGAAGTACTGTACATGTGTATGAAAAATTCATGAATTCAAGTAGAGATCACGTTATAAAATTCATGTATCTGTCACATTCCATTAGAAAGCACAAATAACACATATATAAATAAACTGTAGTCCTCGCTTGATCTATATCACCTTATCAATAAACATGTATCACTAAACAATTCACTATGATATTGTTGCCAGCAGCATGTGGCTATAGTTGTTTACATGCAACATGTACATGTACTTAAACTGGACCAGATTTTGGTCAGCTGGAGACAGTTATCACCTTGCTGAGGCTACCCTAGGGGATGAAGCTATTCATTGGAAAATGAAAACATGTGAACAAATTAAAAAGTAACCTGATGGCCATATATATATGGTTTCAGAAGATTGTAAATTTAATTTGTGTTTCATGCCAGCAATGGTAGTGATCATAAACATAAATGTTTTTCATGCAAAAAGGAAACTTTCATGACACAATAAACGTCTTCTGGTCACTTTGGAAATGTAACAATCCATCGGATTCTGTTGTATTTAAGTTTGGTGCTGACTTCCTTTGATGAGATGAGCTCTGTTTTTACTGAAGACTGAAGTTGGCTTGTTTTGATGAAGGATGCATGTGTTATTGAAGTCACCAGTAAAGAACAACTTTGGATGACCAAACAAATTTGTTACTCTGGTGGCAACAGCAGATAATTCTGGAACATTAATTGAGACTGATTTTTTTTTTTTATTTGCTTAGTATTGATACATATCAATCTGATTTTTTTTTTTATTTGCTTAGTATTGATACATATCAATCAGTGCTTCAAAGGTAATCAGTTTCTTTGTAGTTTCACTAAAACTATTTTTTCTGGGTACATTAGAAAAAAAAAGGGCCATCATTTGGTCCATTGTATTCTTTCCTGTTCCTGCCTTCATAGGTTGGTCAATTGTAGTAGGTCCGGTAGCATGACTATTTGAGTGTATCAAAGCATACAGGTACTCAAGTCTGATGTTAGCATAAGCAGATTATGATATAATAATGCACTGTTAGGATGGTTTGTCAATTGAACAAAAAGGATTTATGTAACAATAGATAGATTCCAGTGCATTTTATATCCAAGGTTGTGGTTTCCTTTCATGGTGCATTTGAATTTCTTCATTTCAAACACAAGATTGTATATACATGTTATACAGCCAACAATGCTGTCCCAAAAAAATTGTGAAATGGTACATTTTGTAACCAATAAGTAAAAAAAAAATTATCACAATTTACGACATTGGTGAAGCCCACCATGATCACTAATGAACTTTTAATACATTATCTTTTATCCGTTTAAGAAAAAACAAACATTTTTTTGTGTACGAGAAAAATACATATATACAAAATTTCAGGAGCATGACATGATCATCTTTTATTAGAATTCATATAAAATCTCTTCCCCAAAATGTTAGTAAACTTTTTACACCGTATTTTTCATACTTTAAGAAGAAAAAAATATTTTTAGTGTATGAGAAAAACACATGCATATGAAATTTTGGGAGCCATACCATGATTGGTTATCAGAATTTGTGTTATAAAGGAGCATGCTATAACGGGGTCACACTGTATATTTGTCAACAAATAAATCATTTAACAGAATTCACACATTCACTCATTATGTTCCCTAACTTCATGATATGTCTCAATAACCTAGAGTCTCAACAGCTTGTATTAAGTAACAATAGTGAACACAAACAAATTCACTACTAAAATTTAAGAATATTCATAGAGTAACAAATAGAATTACCATGTGAATTTCTGTTATGATAAAATCATGGAGTCTTACAAATGTACTGAATAGCATAAGTATAGCACAAGTTTTACTGAGGCAGAATACCCCCATGTAAAAGTACTCTTGCTTTTATCTTTAGTACAGAAATTTACAAAATATTTATATTGCAAAAATCAATGTATATTTACTAAGTTAAACATGATTGTTTTAAAATAATTTCTGTTTAGAGAATGATAACATTCTCCCTACCACTTTCTGAAATTGATATGCAAAATCTCCATCCTCCACCTTTCCATGTTAAATTCCAGAACAGACATGAATTACTAGCATGTAATCAGGTCATTTTGTTTGCTAAACAATGCTCATTTTAACAGTGAAAAAAAATAAAACAGTAACAACAAATATTTGATTGAACCTACATACACTTAAATGTTACTTCTTAAGGAATCCATGTATCTCATCTCTAAAAGCTTCAAATTAAGCAATATTTTTGGAAGTTGAAAAGAAGACCATGTACGTAAGTTAAATTAATTAGGGAAAATCATTTGTTGATGTGTTCAAAGGTAAACTCATAGGCACAATGTATGGAAGCTCTTACATGTCAAATTATTAAAAATCATTATATCCATATGTGACAAATAGTCAGACTTTTGGTTCCCTTCATTACCACATTAATGAGCTTCATATTTTATCAAATATGCATTTGATTATTTCATTCAATTTGTATAAATATGTATGCATCCTCTGCCAATAGTAACACTAGTTGAGGCCTATGTAAAAATATCTGTAGTTTCAGTGTTTCCCCCTAGGAATGCAAGGCTATGAGTTAAAAGTCTATTTGGTGCCAGAACTGGAGCAAAAAACAAACTCTGGTGTTAGAACTAGAGTTCAAATTAAACATTTGGGGGTCTCTGATACACCAATAATTTTAAAGGGAATCAATGAGGCTAAACACCTATCATGGTGTTCAAATTTAACATTTTTTCACTGGGATCAAAATATATTCATAGTTTTCATTTCATTTAATTTGAAAAGTACAAATTAGTTCTGAGAACCATCTCTTCCTGAGATATCTCTCACAGTTTTAGACTTAAGCAGTAAAAAATTATAGAACCACTGGGTACTCATGAACCAAGCATACATTTTGAATGCTGTAAATACTGACTGCAAAAGGATACATTTTTAAAAGAACTACTTGTACAAGGTAAAATTATGCTTGGAAATCATTAATGGGCAATTATTTAATGAAAAGGTCATTGCAGACATTTTAACAATATTTCTTCTGCATTTGACCATCTTGTGTGGAAAGGGAGTTAATTCAATGTAAACATTTGGTTAAGGCCTTTCTGCAATATATTTTTCTACCAGAGCATATGTACAGTGGTGTCACAGGAGGAAATAGACTTCTGTGTAGTGATGTTATACACAAACTCTCCGACAGGGGTTGTCTGGTTGAAAGCATGCCAGGAAGAGTTACGAGTGAATATATCGTTGTCCCTCTTATCCATACTCTGCTAAAATAACAAATGTTTCTAAAGTATTGAGAGGTGTCACTAAGGAACAAATCTCTGAAAAGGCAAAAGGAGGTGCTTAAGTGCATCAAAACCAAGGAGTCCTGGATACATCTGATATCACCATGTCGGCCAATTCTGCGTATTGGGTAAATCTGCGCAACGATACATCATTTCTATAAACATTGGATCACATGTTATTTTGGGTCAAAAATCCATTTTGTATCAAGAAAGAACGATTGTACTTTAATTAAGAAAAGTGATATTCACAAAGTGTACAAAAATATCACACATTTCGACTCAAAATGCATATGAAAATGTGATTTCTAAATGTCAACATGAAGGCCCACTCCATGACCTTCTTGAACCTGTAACCCAGAAAATCCTATTTACCATATATGTTAGAATCATACAAATAAATAAATTATATAAAAGATTGAAATGTATATCTTAAACAAATTCTGTATCTTAATCCAAGTTTCCAATTTTACAAGAAGGTGTCCAACACGTATAAAATCATCTGTTACCCAATGTGTCAACATGCCGCTAGAATGGGATTCTCAAGAAATTCCCCACTGTATAGTCTGTTTCTAAATTCTTTAGTAATTTTTCCCCATAAACAAGACTTTGTAAACACATTACATCCAATTCATTGTTGTTTCTCTTCCAAATAATAGCTTATTTTTTTATAAAATGTTGAACTTTACTAAGTTTTTTACAAGATCGGTTTAGTTTGCTTAATATCTCTTGCCATTTATTGGCATTGTTACATTAAATTTGGTAAAACTAGCTATAAACCTGACCTAATTACTCGACTGAACTGCTGACAGAAACAGTCCAAAGTAATGTATTTCATTTCTATAGCCAGATGGATAAACATTACATCTTTTCAAAGCTGTGCGCAGAATAGACCGACATATCGCGAGTCATGAACACACGGAGGTGGTATCCCGTGTGTCCAAAATTAATATTATTTTGAACAGAATATTCTGGTGACAACTGCTTCTTTTCAGATGGTAAGCATTGCAGTATTTTATTTTCGTCAATCGGTTGAATTCGGTATTCGTTTTGCTTCAATATTGGAGGCGGAAACCTTACGTGCGCAGAAACGCCCGACAGCATTGTATATATTTAAACACGTGTATAGAAACAATTTTCAGACATAATTCTTTGCTTAATAATTTGTAATTCTTTTAAATCAGTTTAAACTCATAAAAGTGTTTAATCAACTAAATGCTAACCAGTAAAATACCAACCGTGGGGAGGCAATCCATTGTCTGAAAGGGAGAAAACTTTAACAACAAAATGGATTTGCTGGTAAAAAGCTGGCAGCAGTCTTTGAAAACCTACAATCTGAACAGGATCTGTAAGTTTAAATGCTATAAAATCAATCAAATAATGACCATCGGCTATGATTAACAATTTGTTCTCACCTCTGATATGAGTTTAACATCACCATGAGACACTTCGTAAATTTGGACTGCACCTGTTCCACGAGCATAGTTGCCAAGGACCACAAATTTAGCACTACAAGGGATCCATTTTGCATCAAAAATGGTATAATTTAAAGATTTTTGAACATGAGCAATAATCTGTGGTTTGTCCATTTTAAATCAGTTTGATCGACTTGATTATTGCGGAGAATCTTCCAGAACTGTCTGCTATAAGACAACAAGCTTGGACTCGTCAAATAACAAAGTTCTTTTCTGTAAGGGGGAGAACTTCTTCCGATTTTAATGCATCGATTTCATTGGTTCCGAAAATGTAACGACAGATTTAATTGGCCCCTCATGTCAAGAGAATCCAATATGTCAGCCTCTATGAAGATCAATTCTTCAAACACGTATATTTATATTGTCGTTGCTGCTAGCTTTTGTAAAAGGTACAGCAATACTCCACAGGCAGACACTTTTAGCTACGTATATTCTCCAAAACAGATCAAGACGGATTCTGGGACTTCTTAGCCCATAGCATAGTCGGTCCAAAAACGTTTTCGGTCCACAACTATAAAATTAGTCCTACAATGTAAGACATAGCACATGTTGTTTTTGTTTAAGTGCCAGAACAAAAATATCGGGTGATGTGTCTTACGTTGTAGGACAACTATAAAATCTGACTACCCAAATTGGCCAAATACGTACTCGGCCTGTTTCTCCAGGATTTATATGGTATTAATGTTGACGTAATGTCCGGTACCGAATACTTTTGGCCTAGTGGTTAGAGCGTCCGCCTCGGATGCGGGAGGTTGTGGGTTCGATCCCCGGCCGAGTCATACCAAAGATTTACAAAAATAGTACTAACAGCTGCCTCGCTTGGCGCTCAGCATTAAGAGGTTAGTGTTAGGACTGGTCGACCTGGTGTCAGGATAATGTGACTGGGTGGGACATCATGCTACATGTCTGCGGCATGATGCCCCAGTGCTAGACATCACTATAAACTGCCACATTGTAATGATTATTGCAGGGATTCAAAATTCTTTTTCAGTAATTTTGTTTATCTAAGACGTAAAACGTATTACATTAGTAATATTTTTAGTTTACCTTGGTCTGCGGTAGTGTAAGCGCTACGCTGATATGATTGGCTGTTTTCAAGGTCCTTTTCGGCTTACGTGTTAATCTGAATAAATGTTTTATTTTTAAATTTATTTTAGAGTGATAGTCTAGTTCTTAGATAGGGTTACATGCAATTTGGCAAATATCTTAATGCGTGTTTCAAGTGTTAGGAGAACTCATAGTCTGTCTTGCGAGAACGGGATGATAATTCGGGTGAATATATAACCCTTTCTGAGTGCTCGTCAGTCAGTTGTATTCCTGATACCTAGAAGGCAGGATAGGTTATTTTATTGTTGAAACCAGATTGTTTTTGAAATTCATTTGTGTTTGGAATTTAATAATTTATTCTCTAGAAAACCAAACGAGTGTACTGTTTTATAAATTCTGGGAGAAGAAATTCAGTGGAAATTTATTCTGGAATTATTCGGAAACCTAAACTGTGATTCAGTTGAGGAATTGTTGATATTTGTACAAGGACCACATCTGATGTCATCGCCTTCCATTTTGGTATGTCATCGAGATTCAAACCTGGATTCTAATAGAACTATTTAGTGATAGGACTTGTATTTTTCATTCTTAGGATTAAATTTTGGATTATATTCACAAACCGTAAGTCCTATTTACCAATTTTTACATTGTTTCTAGGGAAATAAATTATTTTGTTAAAATATACAAAGCTTGTTGACTTCACTCTTT